>JANHFL010003660.1:30353-65798 GCA_032468155.1 Oxyrhabdium leporinum | reverse complement strand
GGTACGAGGGTGGCGGCCACCCCTTTTGCAGAGGCCGGGGGCAAGCGGGGAGAGGCGCGGGACGTTTCCCGCCGCTGCCGACGACGCGTCTTTGTCAGCAGAAGCGATGGAGGCAGAAGCCGAAGCCGAAAAGTGGCGGTTTCAAAACCGGCTACCGCGCAGTAGCTAGAAGGGGATAGGAAGGAGTGGAAAAGTTGCAATGCGTAGCTTCAGTGTCGGGCGGACTGGCTTGTACTCGGCTCAGTATGACGCCTTCCTGATCTCGCTTCTTATATATAGCTGTTAAAGATGAAAATAGACAAGCTGCCAACTCGTATTGAATAGTTATTGTCATTCCTGTTGCTATAGTACAAAGGAAAAAAATGGAATTATTAGGACAATGTTAAATCGCTCACACGTTTCCAGCGACTATGGTGAGACAGAAATAGGGAAATATTAACTTGCCAATGGAAAACCTTTGGATTCTATTTTTCCTCACCCTCAGCTAATGTTTGGGGATTATGGGAACCGAAGTCCAGTAACATCGCAAAGGCCTTATATTATGCTTCTTGCTTCTCCCAGGGATGTAGTGGAAATTAAGATAAAGCGGGACTTCAGATGTGGTGGAAAATTTACTGTCCTGCCTTCTTCATTTAAAATTATAATGTTATGGTTATCTGGTAATAAAACTCATTAATTATCTATTTTGAATATGCATAGAAAGGATTGTGCTTTTGGAACAGATTTAATTTGCAGTCTTTTAACTGTTGTTTACAGACTAAGATAACCGTATCTAAGAGAGAAGTCATCACTTTATTTATGCGGTTTCCTAATTTGTGAGATATACAACCCTAATGAATAGATGGATATGACCGAGAGAATAAAAAGCCTTGAGGTAATTAAGTCTGATTGTTTTCCTTTCACTTAAAAATAGTTTCTTGAACTATGTAATGGAGTTTTGTTTTTATTCCTGTTGATATGAGATGGGTGTTGGCTGCCTGTAAAAGCTCCCATATACATGCTAATGTTTTATTCCTTTTGGAAGGCAAGCTCTTACTTCATGTTGTAAAACAGAAGATTTTGAATTTTCAATTTAGGACTGCCTATAGGTTTTTGATAGGCTTATTGGCGGGTTGCAATTTTTATAACTCACAGGAACGCAATAGAAATGACTAGTAGGGCAGCATTGTATGGGTGCTTTATCCGTTTTGGGGGGATAGTGAGGACATTTGGATTATTTTTTTAAATTGTTACAGAGAAAAAACTGGTAGTTGTGATGTTCATCCAGAGAACTGGTACGACCATAGAATGGCTCCCTGGATGAACGCAGCCCATCAGTTATCACTTTTTCCCCTTATTCTGTATGGGTCTACCCGATTGTAAGATTCAGAATTGGAGGAACGGAGATTGCTGGGTTTTCACCTTGCAGCTCAGGAGCCAGTAGGCTCCCAGATGAGGTTGAGGAAGAAGAGCCTTTTGAAGGATGAGCCTGCAATTCTGGAACAGTCAAGTAACACCCCCCACCCCCACCCCTTGCAGAAGCACAGCAGTCTACTGAGTCACCTAAAATAGACCCTGGACCCCAAAAGATTCTCACACATATAGAAAGGTCAGGTGAGTACAGCCACTCTTCATTTAGCAGCCACTATTCACAAATATGATGGTAATAAAGGAAAAAAAAACCCCATTCTGACCGATGAATTCATTTACGGCCAAATTTTGTGGGCCTGGCCAGAAAAGTCTTCCGTATAAAACTGATTCAGGCCACAGCACCAGCCAGGAGAGGGTTCTACTCAACTAATTAAGGTCACGGACCTGAGTTGGTTAGCTTGCAATTAACACTTTTTAGGAAAGCTGTGGAGAAAAGCAGCTCAGGAAGAGATAGCTTGTTTAAGCAGGCTCTGCCCTGCAAGGGAGCAAAAACAGCGTCAGGCACAGGACACTGAGATAACTTTGTATGAATGCAGCAACCAGTGATTTTTGCAGCATCTCTCTCGGACATGTCAGACACATGTTCATATAGTGACCATTTTGCTTAATGACCAAATTGTTAGAACAGATTGTGGACACTAAATGAGGAGAGGGTGTAGTTGTTCAGTGAGCCAAGAAATCTCACTGGCTTAGTGAAGAAAGAGGCATGATGCGGGGAAATGGACACATGATATAAAAGAGGGCTTTTTTGAGAGTCAATCTTCTGTAGGTAAATAATTTTCCAGCCTTGGACTTGGCTTCCTGATTGTCTGCTGCTTTTGATTCTGTAACTGTTCTGTGAACTAGTACAGAGACTCCACTCAGGTCTGATGTCTTGGTGTTAGATTTGCCTGCATGGGAACTCTTGGCTTTTGAAGTACATTGAGTGGCTTTTCCTCTTACCTTCCCATATTGCCACCATGAAAACTTCTTTTGTACTTGTTAGCACAGGACACATTCTAACCATCCTCTCTGTCTTTCCAACAAACTGCCAGCTCCCTTTTGATCCTTTTTTCTCTCCTCTCCTCTGCTCCTTTCCTCTTCCCTCCTTTTCTTTTTTCAACCCATCTGGGCGAGCTTCTAAATATATGCAGTGGACTGTACCTACCTATCACAATGATTTCCTATGTTGCTTCTGAGGCCTGTGAAAAACTATTAAAAACTGTTGTTGTTTTTTAAAAAAAACTTCTAATATTTTTTCTCAGCATAGAAGGAGCAGAGACTTAGTAGGAACCAAGAGAGATGTTTGGGCTCATTGCAGTGTACACCACAGGACTCCACTTAGTTTGCTTATTGCTGTTTCATTGTGCATCAGGGGCTTGGTTTGATTTCATATTTCCTTAGTGGCAGCATTACTTTGCAACTAAGTAAGTGTCAGGTGCAAAAGACTAGGTTCACAGGTGAAGGTCCAATAAAGCTGATTTATTGCTAAAAGCCTTTGGACAGAAATCTTCTTATTTAACAGTTGGCACCTGGTTAGAGTTAGTTAAGAGTTAGTGGCACTCAAGGGAATCGAACTTACTGTAGTTCACTTGTGGCTACATAGGGATTCTAAGCTGATTTCTCTTTTCACTCTGCCACCAGATCCTGCCATTCCTTTTCCTATAATAACACATGCATCAGAGTGTCTCATGCAACGTAAGGAGGCTTATGGAAAGAAGCTGGCATTTGGTGCCATTGATTAGGCTGCCCATGCTTCAGCTGCTGGGAAACTTGCAGTATTCTCTCTATAGACTAACATTAGTCATTCATCTTATTTACTATCATCTTTTACAATAAACCAAAAATGAGACATTCATTTGTATTGACATATCCAAAGCTGGAAGATGAAGCTATATTTGGTTTAAAAAACTAGTTTGTGGGCCTATTTAGGATTGGAAACATAGCTCTTTTAAGCACCTGTGGTTTGTGAATCATTTCCTTTTTTTCAGTTGTTTATAATCAGTTGGAACACACTGATGTTTCTTCCTGCTTTTCTGTTCAGATTATTGTAGCTCGTGTAGAGTTTTTTTTTCTACACAAGATAGAGCAAAGAAATTGTCTTATATGAAGACTGGCTTTTTATTTATTTATTTTTATCCTGACTTTATTATTATTTTTAATAAATAACTCAAGGCAGTGAACACTCTTTCCTCCTCCTATTTTCCCACAGCTATCACGTGAGCTGGGTTGGGCTGGGAGAATGATTGGCCCCAAATCACCCAGCCGGCTTTCATGCCTAAAGCAGGATGAGAATTCAGAGACTCTTGGTTTCCAGCCTGGTGCCTTAACCACTAGACTAAACTGGCTCACATTTCAGTTAGCGTTAATTGCCCCTGAAGCCCTTGGTTTCAGATAGATCTTTTTCAACTTTAGGCAGAAATGCCAGCCGCTGAATCAGTTGTGTAGTATGCTGTTCTGAAATGGGGTTCTTTCTTACAGGTGTGGGAGAGATTGTGGGGCAGCTGAGAAAGGAAGGGAAGGCATAGCCATCCAGTTGTCAGTTGGCAGCTTCTCATAAACTACAACTCAGCCAGGGAAGAGAAATCTGAGAAGACGTTGCTGAAAATATTCAAAAAGTCTCTACTGCAATTAATTCACTATACATGAAGCTGAGAAATTGTTATTAAAAGTTTTCAAGATTCTATATTTGCCCCAGGATATTTTACAAGTAGTATCTTGACTTATGACCATAATGGTGTTTCTCAATTATGGTCGTAAGTTGTGATGGTTGTAAAGCGGATCATTATATAACCAACCCAATTTTAGTATTATTATTTTTTTGTAATGGTCAGTAAGTGAACATGGGACGCTGCAAATGGCTGTAAATGCAGACTGTTTGCCAAGCACCCAAATTGTGGTCACATGTTATTTTGGAACTTTGGAATCGGGTCATAAGTACTTTTGTACAGTTAGTCCTCAATTTACAAGCAGTTGCTTAGTGACTTCAAATGGTCACTAAGCGACTGGTAATAAATTGAGGACTAGCTGTGCAAAATTCTATGCATTCTTGAATTCTTAGTCTTGCTCACCTTTGTGGGGTCTGGCAAGGTTTTATGGCAAGGTTTTGTCTCTGTCTTATAACACAATGTTTTTCATTGTTACGCCTTTTGATCTTCCTTCACAGAAACACAAAAAGAATATCTTGTTGTCAAGGAGGAAGCTGGCAAAGCAGGAAATAGGATGTCTTGAAACAGAGATGTCTGTTTTATAAATAATTTGTAGATAGTCAAAACAGAAAAGCCCCCCACCCATTCCCAAGAGTAGCTATAGGTCTTTTCAACAAGTTGCAAGCAAGAAATTTAGGGTTTAAACACACGTATAAAAAGAAGTAGATCCTTAAACTTTGTAGACTCTAGTCCTTATTATTCTCTCCATGTTTCATCATTTGCCTTTCTATGAAAATTTCAAGGCAGCATTTTGAATTCATACAGGAAAAATGTATTACTGGTGCTTGGATAAAAGCCTGACACCTACGAATTTCTGCAGGTTATTCTTGTTTATGCCTGGGTGGGGGGAAAACAGGTTTGAAAGTATGATTCCAGTGTAGCTTTTGCTGATAGCTCCATGAATAAATATTTGTTGAATTTTAGTGAGCTCCAAATTTGGAGGGAATGTCTCTGACTTTTGAATTTTACATAAGCCCTTACATCCTATGAGAAGTTTGTAAAGACCCATGTTACATTGGTCACAACATCCTATACTCACGTAATCACCATGTATGGCCTTCACAACTGGCTTCCAAAAAGGCTTCTAAAAAATACAGGGAATACACCAGCAAGTCACAAGTTGCAGTCACATGACATTGCACTTAATGTCTGTGGGTGATTTGCTTAATAACCACAGCAGAACTGACATTGTAGTTGAGTGTGACATTGTAGTTGAAAGCCACAAGACTGTTCCTTTACAATCACACAACAGAGTTACCAGTTCCAGTTAGAGTCCATAACTGGCTATCTATATGTTTATTGCCAGGATAATTTTTTTAAAGGAACTGTGAAATGTAATGAGGTTTTACCAACAATGATATCAAAAGCTATAAAGATTATTATGTTAGTTTCACCCCCATCTCATGTATGTAGAGGCAAATGTGATTTTGGAAGAAAAATTGTCTTCTTTGCAGACCGGGGGAGG
This sequence comes from Oxyrhabdium leporinum, assembly GCA_032468155.1. NCBI lineage: Eukaryota > Metazoa > Chordata > Lepidosauria > Squamata > Cyclocoridae > Oxyrhabdium > Oxyrhabdium leporinum. Next base: position 60,236 of record JANHFL010003660.1, on the reverse strand, counting down.
GTGGGGAGAAGAGGAGGAAGATGATTTTACATGCAACCTAGATCCTGCACATGTGCAGATGAAGGCTCGTTGCTTTTGTGGACCAGTTCCTAACAAGCCATGGACTCGTACCGGTCCATGGCCCGGGGGTTGGGGACCCCTGTTCTAAGAGACTGAAAACCCGGTGATATATGTGAATCTACCCAGTAGTTTGGTTCAGAACAGAAATTAAGATCCACTTCAAAAATATTTCCAATTCTGGTTTGGAAGCAAGCCATCATTGTTTTGGCTAACTTTCATTGCTCAAGCAAAAAAAGGTAAGAATAAAGGATCTGTGCAGTCCTGGCACACTTTTACTTCCTAGGATACACATTATGTAGTTGGAAGAGTAAGAAAGTTGTACATAACTTCTGCCAGTCATTACAGAAGTATATTCTGCCAACTAGGTTGGAACTGTGCATGGTGATACTTTGAACCATTTGAATCAGCCTATATCAGGGGTTCCCAACCTTTTCTATACCCCACAGCCCTAGAATTCTTCTGATATATTCTCGCACCCCTTACAAAAGTAAATAGTTATGTGCATATAATTATGCATATACATTATAATTTTGAAACTTCTAAACCCAAGTTTTCATACCCCCTGGAATATCGTCTCACACCCCTGGCCTAAATGCAGATAGTCCTCAACTTAAAACTGCAATGGAGTCCAGAATTTTCATCATATGTCATGACAGTCGTAAATCAAGGCACTCATTTGATGGACCTGATTTTATGACATTTTTGTGGCTTTTTTGTGTTGTAAAGCAAGCACCATAGTTGTTAAGTGAACCCATTGTCTGCAATGGATGTTTCTTGCTGGAAACCAGAAGTAAAACTAGTTCCTGGCAAAAAAAAATAAAAAATGATAATCATAAATCGTGGTCATGCGACCATAGGATGCTGCAAATGTTTATAAATGCAGGCTGGTTCCTGAGTGCCCAAAATGCGATCATGTGACTGCATGGGGGGGGGGTATGGCTATCAGAACTTCAAATATAGGTTGTAAGTATCTTTTGGGGGTCCATTGAGCCTAAGCAACCAGTCGTAAGTCAAGGACTACCTGTAGTTCAAAGTATTCCTTGAATCACAAGTATGAGTAACTATTTTGGGTTTTTGCTGAACAGACGGAATCAAATTTGCTCTCACTGGAAGTGTGCATGATGATACATCAAAAGTCTTCTTTCCGTAGCTTATCTTTAGCTTTTGGTTATGACTTCTGGTAATATAATATTCTGGAAGACCATTGATTGCCACTTCTTTTGTGGTAAGTCTGCATTTAGTGACAAAAGTGAATCATTTTAAGTCAAGAATTTCCCCAGCTTAATTTTAGACAAAATAATACATGATAAAGATAAATTGTTACGGGAAGCAGTTCTGTTCCAATATTAGGATGCAGGGATGATGATCTTTTCCGTGTGTTGTGAGGCGGGAGAATTAAGCCTTACATTTTGACTGGCTTCTTATTCTTGATCAAAAACATTTTACTTGGAATACTTTCCACAAAAAAGCCAGAGAAGTAGAAGTATAATTCTGTGTACAGGTAGTCCTTGATTTACAACAGTTTGTTTAGTGACCGTTCGAAGTTGCAACAACACTGAAAAAGTGACTTATGACCATTTTTCACACGACCTTGTCCATGATCCTGTGATCAAAATTCAGACGCTTAGTAACTGACTTATATTCATGATAGTTACAGTGTCCCAGGGTCATGTGATCACCTTTTGCAATCTTCTGACAAGCAAAGTCAATGGGGGAAGCCAGTTTAATTTAACAACTGTTTATCAGTTTAACAAGTGCAGTGATTCACTTAGCAACTATGGCAAGAAAGGTCGTAAGATGGGGCAAAACTCACTTAACAAATGCCTTGCTTAGCAACAGAAATTTTGGGCACAAATGTGGTTGTAAATTGAGGACTATCTGTACATATATCTGGGAATACAAAGAACAGTGTGAGTTGTTTCTGAGTTAAAATACACATAAGAAACTTGCAGACTGAGGTTCCATTCCTATCCCTTAGCCAAGTATCTCCAGTAACATATGATGTTTTAAAATATGTAAATAGAATTAATAAAATAGGACTGAACTCCTCAGTAAGTACTCCTAAAGTAAATTAGGTTTGGCATATGTGTCTGTATAATATGTGCATACATATGCATATATTTTATTAAATTGTGATTCAATGTTACTTGGAATATTTTCCACACTTAAATATTTTACCAGAGACAGTATCTAGCATTAACTACCTTTGTACCTTACTATTTCAATTCTGTTTTTCCACAAATATTTAAGACTATGTTTAAATTCAGCATAAGTAATTAATTTTGACAATCTTCTCTGAAAAGAATAGCTTAAATTGATATTGTTTTCATTCTGTTCCTGTTTCTTGTATTAGGTTATATGAAATGCATGGAATGAAAGCAAGTTTAAGTTGAAAGCAGAGGTTACAAAAGACATTTAGCAGAGAAAACTAATGAGTAACTATCAAACATAGCCTCCACCCCCAGTTCAGTGAGGTATTCTCCCAGGACAGAGGGAACCTTCTCTTGGTTAGAGCTTCAAATTCTTGAAGTAATGCACTCTTTCATGATGAGAAAAACCTTAAAACCTTGTAACAATACAACCCTATCTATAACTCCAATCACTGAGTGGATTGAAGACCTGATTATGATTGCAACTTATGAGCGAATTACCTATAGGTATAGATTTTGTATGGACAAGTATAATGAAATTTGGAACTCGTTTATACAAAGTACGGTAGGCTAAAAAAAGAAAGATAGCTAAATAAATGTATTGGAAATTAACATCTATGTACTTGAATAATATTTACATTAGATAAGTATATAATTATTAACTGTCAGTTGCTATAAATATATATTCTTTGCTTCTTTTTCTGTTTTTTTCATTTTAAGCACCTTTTATGTATAGTTTTAATATTTGCATTATAGCTATCTCTGCTTTGTTTTCATTTTCTGTTTCTTTTAAAGCAACTAAAAAAAAACCAATACACTCCTATCTCTATGGGCTGGGAAGTAAATCCCACCATATCAAATGTAAGCTACTGTATTAAGAAACCATATTCAGAGAAATGCATTTTAGGCGTGCAATCAATAAGGGTGTTTCGCTAACCAGTAGCACTGATACTCACAGTAGGTTATTCTGCTCAGCACATGAGGATTCACCTTTTTCTGATAGCTGTGGCCCTTATTGGTCTTGGCAGAGTGTCCAGAACAAAATGATGTTTATCTCCATTAACTTTTTCTATCAACTTGCTAAAAAACTATTTTAAATTATAGCAGTATGCTAAAGTTCAGTCTTCTTAATTTGTTGTATATTTTTAAAAAATTCTTGTCTATCTCTGCATTTGTTTTCACACTGTTTTACTGTTTTAAAATATTAAAACAAAAACATCCTATAAACCTATTGTAAACAATACATATATTAAAAAGAATAAAACATAACTTTGGGCACAGTTTGAAATATTCCCAGTATGTGTTTTAATTATCTACAATTTTATGAGATGTTGCATATGAATTGTAGAAAAGTAGTAGGTTGAAGGTACTTAGCACTAAATTCATAACAATATTTTTGTTTCTCCATACTTCATAATATTTTAGAGCTTTGGATTTCAAATAGTATATTACATGGGCTTTGTGCATCACACTAAACTATGGATTATATTTACCATGGTTTGAGTAATAAGCTACAATTGTCTGGATTCAAATAACACGGTGAGTCATAAACCTTTGTTTACAACCACAATAACAGGTTTTAAAGAACAAGATATGCCAAAATCCAACTAACAGATGAAGACTGTATGTACGATCTCCCCTTTCATTCAGTTTCTCTACCCTAATTCTGAAGAGTACTACAGAGTTAAAACATGAGGAATCAGAAATGATTTCCAATGCAGATCCACAGATGAAACAGGACAGACACTCATGTCAGTTGGAGGCAAGATATGAATGAGAAAATTGTAGCAATTGCTTTTATTAAGGGATGATGTATTTGTGGGGGGAAAATAGTTCTATGCATGGTTGCTATATTGGATGTCTTTTTTGTCCTCCTAATACATTTGGAGAAGGGTGCCTTAGAAATGCTAAATTAGAAGTCCCATTATTGAGTTTTTCTATTTAGAAGTGTCCCCTAATCAATCAGAATAGAGCTGGAAGGGACTTTGGAGGTCTTCTAGTCCAACCCGCTGCTCAAGCAGGAGACTCTATACCATTTCAGACAAGTGACTGTCCAATATTTTCTTAAAAACCTCCAGTGAGGAAGCATCCACAACTTCTGAAGGCAAGCTGTTCCACTGGTTAATTGTCACTGTTAGGAAGTTTCTCCTTAATTCCTGGTTCCTGTTCTTGTCCCAACCTGGTGTCTGATGTTGAAACTACAGTCCTAGAATTTTCAGTGCTTGTAAATAATTATAGACATTGTAATTTAAACTTATTTGGAGAGAAGCAAATTGAATGTAGAAGTTAAGATATCAAATGAGGAGACTAAGGTTCAATTCCTACTTAATTTCCCAAACAACTTTGAGCCTATTACCATCTTTCAGCTCAGTTACTGCCTAGATTTGTTATTGTAAAGCTGAAATAATAGCAAACATGATGCTCACTCTTGCTACAACTTTATGCATGTTCTGTGCATGAGTTCATACTAACTCAGTTGGACTTACTTACTTCTGAGCACAGATAGGATCACACTCTGGAGTTCAAATGTCGTTTTAAGAAAATAAATGCCTAAGATGCATTAGATGCATTAGATGCCTGAAGAACTATTTTATTAATCCATGTGTATAAAGGCTGCTGAAAAATGCTACAGGCAAGTTGTAAAAGGGTAGACATAAGGTAGAATATATCCTTCATATAAAAACCCATATTTCAGGAAATCAGTCATACCCCTCCTTAGTTCCCTGTGATCTTAAACTAATGTTTCCTACAAGGAGAGGTCTTCATAAGAAGACCTTTTGATTTTGAAATATGCCAGTTAAATTGCATTTTTAGAGGATAGTGTCTGGACAAATCAGCTAGACAAATCAGTCTGTTTAATTTCCAATTCAGTTCATTGGTATTTGTTATCAATAACAAATTGATAACAGTTTGTTATTGGTAGTTATTGAGCAGGCGTTATGATATAATTTTAAGGACTTCAGTTGGGAAAATCTGTATATTACTCTTGGTCGATAGAAATTTTATTTAGTGACCTAGCTTTATTTAGTGACCCTGGATGCAGGACAGAGAGTAGTATCTCATCCACAGAGGAATTCATAGCTCGCATGCAACTGACCCAAAGTTACCTGTGTCCCAACAAATGACCTGGCGGAGGTATCACACTTTGGACCTAGTTTTTATCTTGCGGCAGTAACAGTGTGATCTGGGAGCTGGGTAATATGTGTACTGGAGACAGAAAAAAAAATGAAATCTTGATTTTGGGATTTGCTGTTTAGATCAGTTTATTGCTATGGAAATGGCTAATATTTACTAAATGTGCAAAAGTAAAAAGTAGAAGCTATAATTTTACTTTGTATTCTACTGAGCTGAAAAAAGTTGGAAATCAATACTTTTTTCCCTTTCCCCATTCTCCTATACTTTTCCTTTCTCTTTCATTTCCCTACTATTTTTATTTTCATTTGTATTTTATATCATTTTATATATATTAATTAATATATTTTGTAATTAATAATATATTTTAATTAAAATATTTTTTAAATCTCTCTGAGCTACCTAGAATTACCCATATGAAATTGCAGAAGGGCAGAAAATATATGCATAGTATGTTACACCCATTGCCTCCTAGTAATCTTCGTAATAGCTTTGAGAGGTAGATTATTTTGAGAGGTGATGATGTCCTGTCTGATTTTAAATGCAAATTTGAATTTGGGATTCCTTGATTCTAGTCTAATTCTGTTTTCTTTTTAATATGTTTCTTCATGAATCTTGATCATCTAAAATGATTCTTTATAACTTCTGATTATCCTGAATATGCCTTTGGCTAATGCAGAGAATGAAACAAATATTGTTAAGTACTTAAATGTTTCTGGCTTTCATACTAATTTTTTATGTGCAAGGTTTCTCTGATATTTGTATTATATAAGGTAATACTTCATGTTTAGAAGGAAATATCCAGATTAGCAAATTGCCCTGAAGGTATGGTCTGGCTGAAAAATTGTTCAAACATTTGATGTGAAAATAACATGTGATGTCACTGGAATATTCTAGAATCCTTGGGGAATGCTTTGATCTGCAGGGCAAATGCGATGTGCCATGAGCCTTTGCAGTATTCAGATGCTACTGAGGTTAGAGATGTTTCTTTTTGGTGTTCTGAGGAGGGAAATTTGGCCTGTTGGCTTAAAAGTGAATAATTTGAGCTACTAAGCTGATTTTTAAACAACTGTTTTAAAGCTTTCCAGTTTCTCCAACAACAAATTTTTGTATTTTAAGCATTTATAGTCTATGTCAGTTAATGTTGATGTTTTTAAACTCTGGAATGTTCTAGTTATAATCAACAAAAATGGGTTGCTCATCAAATATATGACGTTGGCAAAAAACATACAAATCTGTAAAACAAGATGGCCTTGCCAACGTTTATCATCCTGCTCTGAACAGAAAGTACTTGCAAAACCTAACACTGTTTCTTATATTCATCATCCCACAGAGCTCCTGCAATCATAATAGTAGATAGTATTATTTGGCTCTACTGTAGAATGAGCCAGAATTTCTAAAGAGAGAAAAGAAAAATGACCTTTTTGCTAAATTAAGCAGATCCAGAAATTAAATTATGTTAAATAGTTAACAGCAAGAGGAAATTACAATTGAAAACAAGAAATAAGTAAAGAATAACTGTGGACAAGAAGTAATGGTTTTACTTTTTCCAGCCAAAATAGGTAACAAATAAATAACTAGTAGTTATTTGTAGTTAGTAAATAATACAATTTACAAAGTTACAATGCTCATCCCTGATTTATATGTCATCTCATTAGCTATTGGTGCTACCACTTTAAATTGACTTCAAGCATTATGATCCTTGGCTGTTGTGCATGTTTTACTGTATAGTAGATCAAATCCATAAATTTTAAAACAAGACCCTTGATCTCACAATTGAGATAAATGATTTTTAAGACTCAAACAGGAAGCCATTCTAAGTGCTGCTCCTAGTGACTTTTCCAGATGACACTGAATTATAAATCAATATGCACATTACAGTAAAGTGAACTTGTTTTGTATTATAATCGCGGAGAACTGTGATGTAACAATAATTACGTTGACTGGTTCATTGTTGCACTTAAAATTGGAACTATACCTGACGCCTTAGCATTATGTAGCATTCTGAAAGAAATGCAAGCATTTGATTTGACATGCAACTTCTGGAAAAAAAAAACCAGATGCTGAGACAAAGAAAGATTTGTATTTAATGAACACTTTTCTACAGAACATCACTTTTCTTGCTTATTACAGTAAATGGTTCTTCCTTATCTTAAAAATAAACCTAGAGAGGAACAAAGGTGATCTGAGTGGAAAATAAAACTTACATCACAAGAAGCAACATAGATGTTTATTTCAAGCTGTAATCTAGCTGTGTGCCTTTTAGTGACTGATTCTGTAAGTTTCTAAGAAATGTAGCTCATTTCCATACTAGTGATTTATAGTGTTTTCACAGCACCACCCAAACATTATTGAAGTGATATAAAGCCTGGCTTCCCTGTTGTTGTTTTGGCACAATAGTTGAACAATTGTAGGAGATGCTCTAAATCCCTAGTGTGGAAATGACCTTTGTGTTAGCCAACAATGTGATTATTAGTGTATCTGTTCAGAAAGTAAGTGATTGTAATACTAAAATGGTTACAGATTATTTGGTTAGGGAAGGCAGAGCTGGGATAGGCAATAAAAAGTGTGTTTGGGCAGCAAACCACCACAAATACTTTCCGGTACAGTTTTAATACAAATAGGAAGTCCAAAAATTCCAGCGGCATTCTATTCTTGTTGGAATACGTCCTACCTATCTTTTATACATAGTGTAAACTAAAAAGAATAAATGCTTTAACAAAGTTCATCCCAAAGTGTATCGCTAAATGTCTGTGGAGATTCTCAGTCATCCAGGTCATGGTTGTCCCAAAGGTGCTTTTTCAAGAAGCAACTGGACTTTCTGTTTTTTCTTTAAAGACATTTCGCTTCTCATCCAAGAAACTTCTTCAGCTCTGGCTGGATGTGGGGTCACTTCTTGGATGAGAAGTGAAACGTCTTTAAAGAAAAAACAAAGTCCAGTTGCTTCTTGAAAAACACCTTTTGGGACTTTAACAAAATTGTTACATTTCTCTTTAAAGTAATAACCAACCAGTCCTTCGAAACAATGAATAATGTGGTGTTTCTATTACCAGACCACACTATTTCAGATTGCTTCTATGCAGACCTATCATGAGTCACACACAGTAGACAGAAAAAGAAGATAATAGAAATCTCTTGACTTGTCCTTCACATTCTGTTTCTTTGTTAAGAAAGAACGTTTTGTCATGCAATCTCCTCACTTTCTGCCTAGAGTCAAAATCCCAAAGAACTAAAGTACTCCATTTATAGGTTTAATTATACCCCCTGATATTATGTGGAATCATAACTTTGGTGTGGATTCAAAAATTTCCATCGAATTAGCAACTATCCCCAAATGGTTTTCTGAAATCAATTCAGGCATTAAGCCAGAAGTAATGCCTTAGCAGATCCTTTAGGGAAGCTTGCATTTATAAGTCTTTATGTACAATTGGTGTACTATGCTCTGGGTACACAAATTTGATAGAGTCCTCAGGAGGTGGCTAACAATTCATATTATGTCTCCATGTTATGATTTTTGTGTGTGCAAAATTTATATTTTCCTGAAAAAATGGCATCAAGGTATCCATCGTACAAAGTTTCCACAGTACTTCCCAAGTCTTCAGTACTATTTTTATATGACAAACTGGAGGGGAGGGGATTCCCACTAGTCACCAAGCTTCTGTTGTCCATTCCTGTAACTTGTTCATGCGTACTGTGTTCATATATTTTTCCTCATATTTTCAAATATTTAACAAGCAGAAGACCATTTTCAGACTATACCTTTTGAGTACAGGTAGTCCTTGATTTCTGACCACAATTGAGCCCAAAATTTATGTTGTTAAATGAGATATTTGTTAAGTGAGTTTTGCCCCATTTTACAAACTGTCTTGCAGTTTTTAAGTGAATCACTATAGTTGTTAAGTTAGTAACACAATTGTTATGTGAATCTGGCTTCCCCATTGACTTTGCTTGTCAGAAGGTCGCAAAAGGTGATAACATGATGTGGGACACTGCAACCATCATAAATATAAGTCAGTTGCCAAGTGTCTGAATTTTGATCACGTGATAATGGGGAAACCGCAACAGTCGTAAGTGTGAAAAAGTGTAAAAAAAATTCAGTGCCACTGTAACTTTGAACACACAATAAATGAACTGTTGTAAATCAAGGATTACCTGTAGTTCTACAATAGCTGCATGGGTTATTGGGTGTGATTGCAAAGTAACCCACTTCTAAGTCCTGTCCAAATCTTGATGTAATATTTCAGGAGTTTGCTCTGATGAAAAATTGGTTATCTCAGGAGAAAGGGAAAAGGGAGATTATGCCAATTTCATCACTTACTCAAGATCAGATGTAATGAGAATGAGAGTTTCAGAGTGAGGACAAGAGTAGCAAACTATAGTTTAGTCAATTTTTGATCAACCAGGATCCCAGTGTATTGCACTTGTTGGAAAGAATATAGCAGCATGTAAAAGTATACTGATACTATGGGCAACCCCATAGAAATTTAAATCCATTTTTTCGGCCAGTTTTAGCCAAAATTGTATAATATAGTATAATGACTTATGTATAAGAGCTGAGTCTGCAGAGGCAGAAACCAATGGCTTATGGGCTAGAGATTGGCTCTAATATCTCATCCATCTTCCCAAGCTGTCAAGCACCCTGTCACTTTAGAAAGGTGGTCAAGAATCCTAGAGTTTAAATTTGGAGAATAGATAGCTAGACTTCTTTGCACTGCAGTATATCTGTTCATCTATTGTGGTTGTGTTTTTGTCTGCAGTAAAGAGACTAGGAATCTTCTGCCAAATCTATCTGAAAGCCGAATTAAGGATTAAGTGTCTGGAGACCTGAGATTTACTGCTGAGCCTGATAGCTTGGACTCATCTGAAAGAGTTCTAAAGCAGTAATGTGGTCACAAAAAGAAAATACACACATAGGAATTATTAATAATGCAGTTTAGCTTGAAGCAAACTGAGGATCCATAGGCTTTAACTTGAATTTAGTGCCATTGCTAGAAAAAATATGTTTTTGATATAATTGCTTTTTCTTATTCTGTGTTCTTCCTAATCAACTTTGTAAGTGCAACTCAACCTATTTCAATCTCAAACCCTCATCCAGGAATGATTCCTGAGTTGCCAGTGTTCAGTAAGTAAATGAATTAACTTACAATATATCTTAGTGCATAGGCCATCTCAATCTTTTGAAATTCAACATATAGACTTTCATTCAAGGAATGCTATAATACCAATTAGGGGAAAAAACAATTCAAAGATGAGACTACCGGTATCTTAGAATCAAGATAGATGTGTGTGTGTGTGTGTGTGTGAGTTCCTCATTACTCATCCCCATTTGAGTAATATATCCTGACTTAAGCCCACTTCCAGGCCTTTAATTACCAAACATTAACCATGTTTATGCTTCTGTTTACGCAGTTGGAGAGTTGAGTGTAATGTCATCTTGGAAAAAAATGATGAAGATTCAAGTTAATTGGGACAGAAGTAACGTTTGTACTATAAAAGATCCTGCTGTTTTTCTATATAGCTTATTCTGTCAGAAGACATGATGAGATTTACAAGTGGGCAAAACATTGGTTTATATATAATTTAATTTTATCTATACCAAAGTTTTTAGGCTGGCAGATTTTTAAATAACAGCTTAGGATGCAAGATAGGAAGACTGAAAGCAAAGCTAGAAGAAATGATAGACTTGTTTCTTTCTTGATGAGCATAAACCACTATAATTTGTGCATTTCTTGGGTGGAGTCTAAGTTTTACTTTTGGAGAGTGGGATTGGAGGCTAGGAAATGAATAATTATTTCTGAGTATATGAATTCCTTTCTCTTGAATGTCTACACATGGGGTCTAACCTACAATGTGGTTTACCTGATTGGCTTGGCATTTTGAGTGCAATGTTTGAAAAACATAATTTAAGACTTAGTTCTCTGTCTGATCACAGACAGTTGTAGTTTATTCAAATTGTGGTTTAATGGTTAAAGAGAGAGAATAGGTCTCAAGCTTTTATTCTCTTGGCTCCCTTCCCTTTGCTCCTGTTAAGTCATCAGTCATATTTCCAAGAAATTGCCTTCCTTTCTAATGTAATTGACTGTCCTGTATGCTCTTGATTTGTTTTCTTCCTGTATAGCTGCTGGACAAGGGGCTTTCCTATTGCTGATTTAAATTGCTATTTACTCATTTTTAAATTGGCAGAAAACAACTAGCAAATAAATTTGCTGCCCTGTTGTTGATCCTTATCTATCTAGCATTTATTATATCTACTTTTGGCTTGCAACCAAAATGACTAATAGAAGTCTCCCCAGTTGGGCTGGCACTTGATTCTGAAACAAGGCACTTCAGGCAGATCAGTGGAGTGAAAACAAGAATTTTGAATTTATAAAAGTTAAGTAAGGAGTAGAAGAGGTTCATGGTAGAAGCCTAGTCAGACAGATTGGAATACAGATGTTCTGATCACTGATTTGATTAGCTTTTTATGGAAAGAACATCCAGGTTTGAAGCAGTGTCTGATGAATTCCTTTTTAAGAAGCTTAAGAGGGTTGTCAAACTTCAGGCCAGATATGTCACGTGCTGGTCACGCCCATGCCCCGTTTAGCAAAGGAGGGAAAATTCACAATATACCATGTGATAACGCCATGACAAAACGAGTTCGACACCCCTGCCCTAGGAGAACGTGATCAGTAAGAAACTTGGGAAACATTAATAGTTTCATAGTTCTTCAAATTCCATCACCACTTCTAGACTATCGTTTCCTACCCTAGCATCTCTTTTTTATGTATAGTGTTCCATGCATAGAATCCCATAATATCATCACTGCTAAGAATTTGGGGAATTGAAATTCACACATCTGGAAGATGCCAAGCTTTAGAAAATGTTGTCTAGGTTGAGTGACACACTCTCTGTATGTATGAATGTATATTAGGGTTGCACTGAATAAAACAGTAACACATATTTTTCATATTAAAAAAGTAACCATTTCACACATTCCCCCTTTTGTTCTTTTTCAGAACAATGATTCCTGTCACTGAATTCCGCCAGTTCTCTGAACAGCAGCCAGCCTTCCGTGTTTTGAAGCCATGGTGGGATGTATTTACAGACTATCTTTCTGTTGCCATGTTGATGGTTGGAGTGTTTGGTTGCACATTACAGGTAAATGAATAGGACTCCAAGTTAAAAATGAATAATGCCATAGAAGCAGAACTGAGATGTGTCTCAGATTCTAAATGCTGGTAAAAAAAAAAAGATTTAAGATCATGAATACTAGAATTATTTGTTCATCTGCTCAAGTAACATAACAACCAATTTGCAGTAGTATTACTCAGCTTTTGGAGTAGCGGGCACCAGAATCACATGTGGTCATTTAAGTAATATGATATAGGAGAAAAGTAAGCAGAGCTGGTGTGTGGAGTTAAACATATCATAAGTTTAGAATATTTAATTCTTATATAAGATCAATGTGCTGACTAGATTCTTGTGCATAGGTTTGTATAAATCTATACTGCAACTTTACGAATAGTCCTGATTCTTTGCTTTGACAAATATCTTTTTATTTAGCTATCATATTAATATAAGGTCTGGTTGTCCTATTCTACACTTCACAGCTGATACTTCCAGATTAACACCTGTTTTAAATTATAGATCTATATAAACTTGATCCTATCCAAGTCAGGCACAAAGAACCAGGACCATTGTGTAGATTGCAGCATAAACAATTTATTGAAGCCTATACAGAAGAATCTAGTCAACCAACAGTCAGCACTAACTGGCACTAGATAAGGGCCAATGGAATTTATAGGAAGGTGGAGTTGGATTTCTTGTGCTAAAGCAAGGACTCTAAACTGGTGTCATGTTTAACTCTGCTTGTTCTTCTGCTACATATAACGAAATTTTGGCACAGTTATGCCCACACATTTGTAGTACATTTGAAAAGATTCTCAAGTGTATGGCTTGAGATCACAAAGTTGTTTGCAGCTCCAGGCTTTGTATGCAACCCCAGCAACTCTAAAAATTGTTACATCATTAAATCCAGCATGACAAAAAAAGGTACTTAATGAATACATAGGTAGTAAATATTTTTTTTATTTTGATTTAATTTCATTAAATACAATTTTGTTTAGCCTTGATAGCTTCCTTTTGATCTAAATGTTTAGACCAAAACTAATAAGATTCATGCTCTTGGTATGTGCTAATTTGGGAAGGGGAGGGGAACATAACTTTTTCTTTTACATTTATTTTTAAAGAATGAAAAAAAATAATTTGTAGGAAAGAAGGGAAAAGATTGTATTAAAGATTTACAAAACAAACAATTATGTAGGAATTTACAAAGAAAAAACACATTCCACTGTTATTCTTATAGGTCACTTTTGATTGGAACAGATATGAAAATAATTGTATAAGAGTTTAGCATTTTAATTTCTCTAACATTTCAGCCAAACATCTCTTCATCCTATATCTCATCTTTTATCCATTAGCAAATAATATAGCCTCATTACTCAATGAACAAAAATCCATTCAGTTAGTAGGACACACACACACAAACACAAACTCTTAAACAAGTAAACCAGCTTGTTTTCCTTTCCTTTCCTAAAGGAGTTCCTTTCCTTTAATTAACCCAGTAATTTATAATTTTCTTTAAAAATGCAAAAACAAAAGTCTCTTCCCATATGATACCTCATTTCTGTAAACAAATTCTTAAAATCTCGTCATTCAGACTTAAGAGAAATCCCATTAAAATTACCAGAAACAACAACATTTTGAAAATTTTGATCTTTAATCCCTTCAAATACTGTCCCACAAGTCTCTAAAAATACAACACAAAATCTTCATACACACACATACACACACAAATTCTTGATTGAAAAAGTCAACTTTATGATCCTCTTTTTAAAAATCTTGATCTTTATTCCTTTTAAGTAGCTTATTTCTTTTCAATCATTCTTCATCTTTTCTCACAAACTCCTTTATAAATATAACACATGTCTTTTGTAGGTCCACAATAAAAAGTTGTCCAACTCTTCTGATCTATGATTTGGGTGTCTTTTTTAACTATTAAAACATCAGCCAATTTCGTTTGTACAGTAAGTCCTGTTTAACGTCTTGGCCAATATCTTTCTTGTAGCCTGTCATTTTAAATTAATATCCAAAGCAGCCTGGTTCTCGGTTGCATTCTCTTCTGTCTCCTGTTTTAAACCCATTTTTATAGTAGCAGACAATCTTAAAAGTTCTGAGTGCATTGTTGCCAAATATCCTTCCAGATTTAAAATTCTTTTCTCCATTTTATATCGTTTGGTACTTTTGAGTGTATATATATCTGAATATGAGAGGCAAAGAATATAATCTTTCGAAGGTAACGTTCTACAAAGACAAAGTCATCTAGATCAGGGGTCCTTAACCCCCGGTCCAGGGACTGGCATCGGTCCGTGGCATGCCAGAAACCGGTCTGCACAAACACACCAAGCCCCATCCGTGGGATGCAGGCAGCATACATGCCCTCTTTGGTCCACAGAAAAACCTCTGTTCACAGTACCGGTCCCTGGTGCCCAAAAGATTGGAGGGCACTGATCTAGATAATAAATTTGCCTTTTTTTGCACTGACTGTTGCTGTGGATTTTGCCTTATATTGAAAGGTAGTTCTCCATATAGACTGTTTCCACTTTCTTTCTTACTGGAATTCAATTCATTGGATTAAAAACAAAATTGGAAAAGCTGGAACATAACGATTTTTTAATTTGTATGATACAGATTGAAGCATTCAAATGCTATATATGGCATTAAATTGTTCTTATTCTCTCTTTCCTTCCACACATACTGTATTTTGTCTTTCTTGAATTGGCAGTCAGTAGCAGTTATATGCAACATTGAAATTCTTGACTCTAAAGGCCTGTTCTTGGCCAGAAGCCTAGTGCTAACTAAACTTCCTAATTCTGGCTTTTCCCAGTCAGGATCATGAGAGTCCATGTAAATTGTTTCCGAGATGCAAATATGTGGGAGCAGGAGGTAATGGAAACCGCAAGCATATAGAGATTAGGTGGAATTTGATAATCTGGTTTGGCATAATATTGCAGCCAGAGTAGAAATATTGTTCAATAAAAACTCTGAATTTAAGGTCCTGGTGCCAATGACCTGAGATCCAGGTGTCTTCTTCTGTCCTTGTGGAATCTGCAGCTGGACTGGAAGGAGGTGCTAAGGGAGTGGCAAGCTTGGAGTCCTTACACTGCAGAATCCCTGAAGCCTTATCTGACTAAGGAAATGCATTAGTCTGACAAGATTCTTGCAACATAGAGGACTGACAGTAAAGTTTCTGTTCGAGACTGTTCACGAGTGGCCCTGGTTGCTTGTGCCTGACAGCACTCTTGTCATGCTCCTTTACCTCAGAATGCACTGTTCTGCCTTCTGCAATCTTTTAACGTGACTGTCATGGAAAGATACAAATTGCAGGTACAATATTAACAGATATCAGGGAAAATACATCATCAACAGCATTGCATCATATACTTCAGATTACGACTTAATGTTGTTTGCTTTGTTTTGACTTTATAATTTGGGTGAATCCACCCATTATGGCTTGTCAATCTCTTGAAGTAAAAAAGCTAGAGCAGAGGTTTCCAAACCCCAGGCCATGGCTCAGAACCAGGCCAGAGCCCATTAGGAACCGGGCCATGCAAGCAGCGGGCAAGTGTGCATGTGAAGCTATATTAGTGCAAGCAGCACGCCTGTGTGATACCATCCCTCTCCTTCCCCGCCACCAGTCTGTAGAGCTAGAAGGGTTGAGGACCACTGGGCTGCAGCGTGCTAATGAATAAAACTCAGGAAAATAGCAAGTAAGAAAGCAAGTATTTGAATTTATACTATTTCCTCTTCTGCAAACAGAGCTGCTTTGCTGGCACAAATCTGTGATTATTCAGATCATATCAGAAACTCAGACCAATGCATCATTTGCAGTATCCTTATTAGTAATCATGGGACTAATTATTTAATATAAAGAATTATTTTCTGCAGAGTATTGTGATCCACAACAAAGAATTTGAAAACAGTTGTACGTATTCAAACTTTCTGTAATTGGGCATTGTAATTCTCTGTTTACCTAAAAAGAAAATTAAAACTTTCCCCACCCTAATATTTTCCCCTTAAAATATGAGGGCCATCCTATATTGAGAATATCATATTGGAAGCAGATGGATTTTTCATCTTTCTTTTTGAGGTGGGGAAGTCAACTTAAATTCACAATCATCCTTCTTTTGATAAATGTAATAGTATTTTGGTTTGCAGAGGTAGAACTGGCCTAAAACAAAACTTTTGTTAAAACTGGAACTGATATCATTTAAATCACTACATGGACCTTTTGACTTGTAAATTTCCTATAGGTTGATGGTGAATTAATAGCTCCTTGTCCTTTCCCTTTTCAAGATTATCTCATTTGTCCCATCTATTATGAGGCTTGGGAGGGCATAGAGCAATAGAGCAAAGTGTAATTATAGCTGCTTTTAATAGGTGGGATTGGCAGTCCATTCCTGTTGTTGAAGTTAAGGAGGCCTGACTCTTAAGCTGCCAGGGTTAGCTTCATGCTCTCCTTCAAATAAATGCAGGGTTTAATGAATATACAAATACATGCCCCTGTTGGCGATTGAAGAGATGCCCATAACAACAATCTGGAACACCCATCTGGCCATTTTGATGGTAAAGAGAAGGCCCTGTGATTTGCTTCCTTGTTGCTAAGCAACTGCAGGACATAGTTTGCGTGCCGTTTTTTTCTCCCAGGCTGCCGGAATGCCCAGATGGGAAGTGATACAGCCACAGAAGAGAATGGAGCAAAGCTGCTGTTCATTGTAAAGATTTAATCATCTGTGGCTTTCCGTTGGAAGTAAACATGGGTGCCTTTTGAAATGCTAGATTTTATGAAGGGGGCCTTTGAGTGACTCATGCCACCCAAATACAGAGGCTCATGGTTTGGAATTTTTATTCTGCATGAATATAGTGGAATATAAAATATTTGAAAAGCCCTGATCTGTGCTATTAGTCAGCCCTCCCAAACTGATTCTAGTTTTAGGAAATACAGTTGGAGATATGTTCCAAAACGTTATTTATGGCAGAAAAACCTGCCTTAGAGAAAAGTAACTTTTTGCCTGTGGCTTGAAATCTTATGCCTTTCAAACCATCCAGGCTTCCAGTCTGCAACCTTAGGCTGTGATTATCTGCCAAATTTACTAAAAGGTGCATCTATATTTCTATATGTTTCAATATTTAAACCACCATATTTTTATGTCTCCTTTCCCACAGTCTGTGGTGAAACAGACTTGCAGACTTCGGATAGCAATATATACTGCAAGAGAGGGAAAACATCTATTACCTGCCATGAATGGAACAGGCTAACAAATACATACATGCAATAAAATCTGTAATACTGTGATTTACTTTGTTCATATGGTTATTTGATTTAACAATCAACACCAAGTGAAAAGGATAAATAACCTTTGAAACAGATGGTCAGGTTGAAAGGTTGGTGGCCAGAAGAATATAATAGCACTATAGTTAGTTATCATTTTTACACACAACTGAGGTCTGCAGAACTTCTGGTGATTAGGGAGGTGGCATGATTCATATTCCAAATCTAAAAATTTTATAGGTAGAGATGTTTCAAAGTCTGTAGGTGTCTGACCTTTCTTTCCTTCGCTAAAAGAGAAACTTGCCTCAAAATGTATTTTCAAAATACAATTTTTGTTTGTCTGCATTTCAGGTGATGCAGGATAAGATCATATGCCTTCCCAAAAGAGTCCAGCCTTCTCCGAACATATCTCACCTTAATATGTCAGATATGGACTCCAGTGCAGCTCAATTCCTTCCACCCAAGCCATCCACACCTCCTGCCACTGTTGAAATGAAGGGCTTAAAGACCGACTTAGACCTCCAGCAGTACAGCTTTATAAATCAAATGTGCTATGAACGTGCCTTGCATTGGTATGCAAAGTACTTTCCATATCTTGTCCTTATACACACATTGATCTTCATGCTGTGTAGCAACTTTTGGTTCAAGTTCCCAGGGTCCAGCTCAAAAATTGAACATTTTATTTCCATTCTGGGGAAATGTTTTGACTCTCCTTGGACCACAAGGGCTTTGTCAGAGGTTTCTGGAGAAGACTCTGAGGAGAAAGACAATAGGAAGAACAACATCAGCCGGTCAAATACGGTCCAGCCTAGCACAGAAGGCAATTTGGTCAGGACTCAGTCCTTAAAATCCATACCTGAAAAATTCATTGTGGATAAAGGAACTCCGGGGGCTTTGGATAAAAAAGAAGGAGAACAAGCTAAAGCATTATTTGAGAAGGTGAAGAAATTCCGTCTCCATGTTGAGGAAGGTGACCTACTATATGCTATGTATGTTCGCCAAACAGTGCTGAAAGTGATCAAGTTTCTTATTATTATTGCATATAACAGTGCACTTGTTTCAAAAGTTCAATTTACAGTAGATTGCAATGTTGACATTCAAGACATGACGGGATATAAGCACTTTTCTTGCAATCATACAATGGCACATCTTTTTTCTAAACTGTCATTCTGCTACTTATGCTTTGTAAGTATTTACGGACTGACGTGCCTTTATACTTTGTACTGGCTGTTTTACCGCTCTCTGAAAGAATATTCGTTTGAGTACGTCCGGCAAGAGACTGGAATTGATGATATCCCAGATGTTAGGAATGACTTTGCTTTTATGCTCCACATGATAGACCAGTATGATCCTCTTTACTCAAAAAGATTTGCCGTGTTTCTTTCAGAGGTCAGTGAAAACAAACTGAAGCAGCTAAATTTAAACAATGAGTGGACTGCCGATAAACTCAGGCAAAGATTGCAAATGAATGCCCATAACCGTTTGGAACTGCAACTGTTTATGCTGTCTGGACTTCCTGATACAGTCTTTGAAATTACAGAGCTTCAATCCTTGAAACTTGAAATTATTAATAATGTCATGATACCAGCTACCATTGTGCAACTTGACAATCTCCAAGAGCTCTCCCTATACCAATGTTCTGCAAAGATCCACAGTGCAGCCTTGGCATTTCTAAAAGAAAACCTGAAAGTCTTGAATGTCAAGTTTGATGACTTCAGAGAACTTCCACCTTGGATGTACGGGCTCAGAAATTTAGAAGAATTGAGCTTA
The DNA here is from genome assembly GCA_032468155.1 of Oxyrhabdium leporinum. Classification (NCBI taxonomy): domain Eukaryota; kingdom Metazoa; phylum Chordata; class Lepidosauria; order Squamata; family Cyclocoridae; genus Oxyrhabdium; species Oxyrhabdium leporinum. Next base: position 40,754 of record JANHFL010003660.1, on the reverse strand, counting down.
ATTGGTTCTTTATGCCACGACATTTCTAAAAATATAACTTTGGAGTCTTTTCGAGAGCTGAAGAACCTTAAAGTTCTGCACATTAAAAGCAACCTGTCCAAAGTCCCACAGTCTGCAGTTGATGTTTCAAGTCACCTTCAAAAAATGTGCATTCATAATGATGGCACTAAACTAGTAATGCTTAACAACCTGAAGAAAATGGTCAACTTGACAGAATTAGAGTTGGTGCACTGTGATCTGGAGCGCATTCCTCATGCTGTTTTCAGCCTTAACGCTCTCCAGGAGCTGGATCTCAAGGAAAACAATCTGAAATCTATAGAGGAAATTGTTAGCTTTCAACATCTTAGAAAACTTACAATCCTAAAGTTATGGCACAATAGTATAACCTATATCCCTGAGCACATAAAGAAGCTCACTAGTCTAGAACGGCTTTCTTTTAGTCACAACAAGATAGAGGTTCTCCCATCCCACCTTTTCCTATGCAACAAAATTAGATATTTAGACTTATCTAACAATGACATACGATTCATCCCCCCTGAAATTGGGGTTCTACAAAGTTTACAGTATTTTTCCATTTCTTGCAACAAAGTAGAGAGTGTGCCAGATGAGCTGTATTTTTGCAAAAAAATCAAGACACTGAAGATTGGGAAAAACAACTTGTCTATTCTTTCACCTAAAATCGGAAATCTAGTGTTGCTATCCTACTTGGACATTAAAGGAAATCACCTGGAGTTTCTTCCCCATGAACTTGGTGACTGCAGAGCTCTTAAAAAGAGTGGACTTGTGGTTGAAGACACCTTATTTGAAACTCTTCCTTTGGATGTTAGAGAACAGATGAAGGCTGAATAATATTCTCAGTACTCAGTGCAAACTTCCTGCCAAATGCCTTGTACATAACTAATATGCCTTCAAGTCTTTACCTTATTTTGACATTTTATATATGGATCATTTTGGAATATATGTATTACATGTAAATGTTTATATTTATATAAGCTTTCTTTTTCTACCCCACCCACTTCCATGTTTACATTTTTTTTAATTTTAGCCTTATATTGTATGTCTCTACTTTTTACTCTGTTGAGATCAAATTGCTGACATCTGCCTTAAAAAAGTACCCTAGGTCAAACGAAGATCAACATCTTTAAAAAATAAATAATTTAGGTAACTTATTTAAGTAGAATAATTTATGGTTGCTGTAGCAACTGGGATTCTTTCTATTCTTTTCAAAAATCACCTAAATGCTTTAAAACTGAAAAGTGTTCTTTATCTTGCTTATTTCCTGGTTGCAGGTAATTGTGGCTTCTGCAAGTCAGATTGCCCTGTCCTTGGGACTTCTTTATAGCAAAACAGTAAAGTAACCAGTCATTGATAAAAGATACTTCTTCACTGAGGACTATTCTGTGCTCATCAAACCTGTGCTGCTATTGCTGGCAATAGGATTTGTTCTTTAGAAGACTGAATTAAAATCACATTTAGCTAGGATTCCGTTTTATTTAAATTTCTTTTGAGACTCTTGACTCCATCTTTAGTATTCTTAGTTATAATCAGAACATGAGTCTGGAGATTATGTTCTGACACTATGAATCTTTCTTTCATCTCTCCTTTTGTATGTTAACTGTGATTCCTAAATCTACATTAGTAAGTCTTTGCAAATTGCAGCCAAATACGATTTTGCACATAGTAGTTTCTATCATGAATCTTTCTATCATGAATACCTTCATAATTATCTATCGGTGCACTTATGTCATAATTACAATTACAAAGAAAGATCAAATTTATGCTGTTTTATTAATAAGGGGTTTTTTTCTTCATCCTAGTTTCCCACAAAGAATTATAGGCATTTAACTGAGTGGGAGGGTTAAAAATTCTATTAATTATTTCCTCTGCTCTCTCAAGAAAGTACAGCTTCCTAGATTCCCATGAAGTGACAAATGTGTGGTTGTGAAATATTTTGGACTTGGTTTTCCATGAAAATGTAGCATGCAAATCAATTATTATGATAGTAAACAAAGTCGTGCAAGTCATGAAATAAGGAATTTCTGGTCTTACAAAACTACTCATGCTTGGTTGGAGAGAAATAATTCAGTTCAGAAGGATTTATTTCCAGTACATTACAAAGGAAATGGAATATTTGCTTAAACATAGCCCTGCACTGTAGAGAATATTCCAGAAAGATGTGTACATGTAGAAGAAGTCTTCCCTGAATATAGTCATTACAGATGCAACTTGCACTTGAACATCAAATCATTGAAATGCTAGGTGGATTAGTATTAGATGTATGCAAGGTGTTTACAACTAATTGCTTGGGACTGCAGTCAAGCATCATGGTAGTTTATTGTAATGGGAAAGAATAATAATAGGCTCAGATTTATATATCCTTATCTCCTTTTCCATTGTGGCCAAAAGTTGTAAAAGAAGCCTGACACATGGGAAAAAAAACCAGCTAGAGGCCCTGGGTAGGCCACAAATAAAGATCCTGAGTGGGCAGGAATGGGGCACAGATTTAGGCCCTAGCGGTTATATAAACAGGCCCTGGGCAGGACACGAATGGAGGCCCTGTGGCATGCGAAGGAGCCCCGGCCGAACTGGCACAAAAGAAGCTCTCTGCCAATATGGGAGTGGGGCATAGTGCAGCATGCATAACTGTGGGCAGGGCTGGCTGATGGAACAGCTGGTGGCAGCAGATAAGGAGGTTATAAAATGAGGTGGGCCCAAACTTTGTTCATTTCACTTGAGGGAGCTGCAACAGTTGGAACTTCGAGAATCGGTCACAAATCGCTTTGTTCAGAGCTGTCGTAACTTCAAATGATTACTGAACAAATGGACATTAGGTGGGGATTGCTTGTATAGCTAAACTAAGTATGGAGTGGGCTTGATTCTACTCTCTCATATCCCATGGAGTCCATGACAGGTTTCTGCTCCCACATTTAACAAGCACCTTTTACAAGGAATCTGATTTGAAAGCAGTACATTTAGTGTTTGCCAAGTGTCTAGCAGAGTGGTTAAGATTTGTCTCCCCTGATAGATTAACCAAACTAAGCATCCAGTCTATGACAAAAAAATGAAATCTTCATAAAACTAGTTATTTAAGTTTAAAACAGCTTCCATATTATATGTGTTGCAATCGCATGTACTCTTTTTCTTAAAAGGAGGACGCCTCCTGAGTCAGACCTGTCAACACCCATGTTCTTTTCCTAGAGTGGCCACCAGAGCATGAGAATGGAAGGCTTCTTCCATTGTTCCCCTTCGATTGGTATTGAAGGCATGTTGCTGGTTTATTTTCTAATTTATCTGACCCCCTTATCGGTACCACTTGATCATCGGGTCCATCAATTGTCTTTAAAAAACAACAACATACAAATTGCTGATACATTCCAAATTTGTTGATCATGTATATTTGTTTGGCAGGGTTCAATTCTGCACACATTTATGTTGGAATCGGAACCGCTGAATTATTCAAGTCTTCTTTGGGGTTCTTTAGGGTTACATTGCTCAGTTCAGACATGACCTCATCATTGTAAAACAGAAACAACCTCCACCAACAGAAACTATTTCTTAATCTTTCAGCAACAGTCTTGCAGAGTTTTTCCCCCCTCCATTCAGAGGACCTGTCTATATTACAAGCAATTCTCTGTTTTATAGTGGCTTAACTGTCATGAACTTTGAGAAATAATGTTTGCTAGAGACTCTTAAATGCAATTCTCTTAGAACTACAACTAATAGTTTAGGCTATGCAGTATTTCTTAGTGTTTTAGTATGAAGCTGGGAATCCCAGGCCTTGATGCTATTAAGTGATAAACTTCCACTTAGTGGAAAACTACATTGTTGTTAAGGCAAATCCTTATGCTAAGATGGGAAATGCAGACTGAAGTTCAGACCCTGCCAACTGCATCTCACACTCTGATTTGTCTCTCATCTTCATTCTTTGCTTAAAAGTATAAACAAGTCAAGGGTTGAAGTAAAACATCCCAAGCTAAAAGAGTCTTACAAGCAGTCCATTCTTCTACATTGCTGAGATTTTCCAGGACACGAAGAGAATAAATGTTCTGTTCAGGGTCCTAAATCTATTTTATAAATCAAAGTGCTGATGTTGCTAATAAACTATTTTAAGTTGTCAGTACAACTAGTGACTTTCTGTAGAGATCTATTATAAAACTGATTTCTTGTCTTTCACTGAAGAGGAGAACTGATAGAGCCTAACCTTATAATCTGGTGAAGGTCTACTTTTACCGCAAGGGCATATTGCAAAGGGTGGTTTATGACCTATACATGGAGGGTGATATTTCTGTAATTACACAAGATATAACATCTGCTGAAAGGATGTCAAGAGTTGTGTGCACTATTCCTATCCAGAGTAATAAGATGAAAGGGCACACATCTGTAATTGCAATTTCTTTCATGCTTACAATATTATATATTACTGATTAGAGATTGTAAACTTTGGGCATTTATGCTGGGATATGTGTTCTATACAGGTAGTCCTTGACTTACAACAGTTCATTTAGTGACCATTTGAAGTTACCATGGCACTGAAAAAAGTGACTTTTTCACACCTATGACCGTTGCAGTGTCCCCATGGTCAAGGGATCAAAATGCTTGGCAACTGACTCATATTTCTGATATCTACAGTGTCCCAAGGTCATGTGATCACCTTTTGCGACCTTCTGACAAGCAAAGTCAATGGGAAAGCTAGATTCATTTAACTGTGTTACTAATTTAATACCTGCAGTAATTCACTTAACTGTGGCAAGGAAGGTCATAAAAAGGGGCAAAACTCACAAATGTCTCACTTAACAACAGAAATTTTAGGCTCAATTTTATTTGTAAGTCGAGGACTACCTGTATTTGCAGAGTGAGGGCCAGAAGAGGCTTGTGTCTTACGATTCATTGTGCATATAGTAAATACTGTGTACCTTACATGAATTGTCCCATAAGATCTACTTTCATCAGAGAAATAGTTCAAAACGGCTGCAGGATGTTGCTCGCTTTTCTCTGGAGAAATTTCACAATCTCCCTAAGGGTTCCTTCAAAACAGGTAGTCAAAGGAGCAAATGCTTGTTTAAAAAAAATCCTCTTGATGTATTTAAAGCCTTTGTCATTCCTAAAACTGTATTGCATATCGCAAGCAATGTTTTTTTTTATTCAAATAGCAAGTGCCTTTAAGAAGAGTTTTTTTAAAAATCTGTAATATTGTAAATGTATAATTTTTAACATCGGTATGTAATATTCATGGAATAAGCTTAGGAAAATTGACTACTGGACTTCAGTTTAGAATTATTTTTTTTGCAAAGTCGTATTATCTAAATATACTTAAAAAAACATGCTTGCTCAAAAGTGGTAACTTTTCCAAATGCTACCCATAACAGCAAATGATATCAGTGAAGAAGTCACTATCATATTACATGTATCTTGCATATAATCAACTATTTAAACATTACAGCAAATTATGTTCATTTAGTCTAAATCAGTTTTTCTTTATATTATTCAGCAGTATTAGAATTGTTTCAACATGATGGTAATTATGCTACGTCTTATCTTAATGCATAGGAACACAATCTGGAATTCATTACTGGTGGACAAGATATTGTCAGTCCTATCAGATTCTTCCTTTTCCTCCATCCTAATTAAGTACAACTGCAATTTTTATAACAAAAGTTCCATATTATGAGGGTAAATAATGGGATCTGACTGAAGTAGAATGGAAAGATAATGCAAAGATATTAAGTTGTAATTAAGTTGTAACATGATGCCACTGGTATCTTATCATCTGAAAGGTGGAGAACAGTTTTCCTGACTTGGTACCTTCCAAACCTGTTACATTATAGCTCCTGTCAATCCCAACTGTTGTTTGCTTCTTTATCCCATCAGCCATGACAATTTAAAGCCATCGCCATGTTGTGCTAGAATCTAATTTTAGTATCTGTAGTCATCTTCACTCAATTTCTACCATGCAGACAGACAGGCATGCATGATTTCAGAGTCAAGTCAAAACTGTACACTTGCTCTTTGGTTAAGATTACAAATTGGGCAGTCTTGAGTGCTTCATAAATATATCACTTTACTGGAGATTTCAAAATGTGTATGTGTCATACAATTAGGCTCTTTGTTATTTTCATGAAATCATAACTCCATAATTAAGAGTTTCCTTAATTGAGATTTTAGGAAAAGGAAGAGCTTAATGCAAGAATGGCATTTGAGTGGTTAATATGTGCTCATTCTCATACCTGTTATTTGAAAATTGCCAATGGACCATTCTTAAGCAAATGCAACCATTATTTTGTTTTGAACTTCCCTTTCTGCATTTTTAATACAGAGCTAAATTCAGTTCAAACACAGCAAAAGTGTTATAGAACAGTAGTTCCACCAGACAACCGAATATGCTAGTCTGCCTGCTATAAATATTTAATTTGATAACTGAATAGTGTGGAAGAATTGTCTTTTAACAGAACTAGGCAAATCTGGAAAGAATAAAAATAGGGTGGGAAAACTGAATAAAATGGGCTCTCTTAAATGTGAAGCTTTAGAGCATTTATCTTTGTATTTCTTTTCTGATGTCACGTTTTCTATTGAAAGTATTGACTGATTGTACTGTACTGACTGATGTCAGTAGCTAAAATACATGTTTATAATGCGTCTAACATTGGAACAAGGAAGCAAAGTAGATGCAGGCTTTGCCCCCATTTGCCCTTGAAGATGGCACAATCATATTATGAGAATAATGTTCACTTTCTCATTGAGGCAGCCTTTATCTCATCTCCAGCCCATGAGAAGGACACATAAGAGTAGCATTTACCCTTTTATTCCAACATCCTTCATCTGGCAGGTGAGATCAGCTAGCCTGTTGTGTGTTAATTGGATATATGTTTGGGGATGTTTGGTGGCCTTTGTCTATCACTTCCCCTCTGAACATGAGTCATAGTTGCTTGTTTGTCAGTTTTCATTTTCTTCCTCTTAAAGTCAAAGTGCTTGGCAAACTTGTCAGTTTCAGTTCTGTTGCTCTGCAGAACTCCCTTGCAATCATGATGCATCTTCCTCCCTGGGTCTTTCTGCTCTGTAATCCTTCCGTATGTGTATTTAGCATAGTTTTAATTTGGAAGAGGACCAAATGGAGGAAGTATAGACAAACCAGTTTAAAGAAGATTGGCTGAATCCAAACATTGTCCTGGATCCTGATTGATGGATGTCTTCCTCACTGGCTAGCGACATCGTGAAAAGGAGAGGAGAAAACTGACCAACATTGTGGCTCTCTCCCAAATCAGGACACCAGCCTCCTGACAGTGACTGAGAACTGACGAAATAGACGCAGAGAGGAATTGGCTATGGAGATAAGGAAATGTTAGGCTGACCTAATGTTGTGCTGACTCAAGAACGGGCAGGTTTCATTCCCACTTGTTCCCAGAAAGATCTGGAGTGATGGCAGCTGCATTTATGTGAAGCTCATGTAAACTCAGAAAGGGGTTCTCACTGTACAAGTAGTGGAAAAGATATGCACAAGAGAAGACAATCCAAAGTGAACCATCACCACCCCTCCAAAAATAAAAGAAAAGGGAAGTAAAGTTGCTATCGAAAGAAAGTGATGTTGAAGTGTCAGTTTGTAGTCCGTTATTTCAGACGTAGCAGTCAATGATCAGCATTTTCTATGTTACTTATTAAAGAAATGCCTGCTTTTTCTTGTTGCTGCAATATGGTTTGCAAAAATACTAGAGCAACAGAAACATTTCAACAGGAAATACAAGATTAAATTATGTGCTAGTTAACAAACCTAGGGTGTCTTTTATAGAAGGTGTATCCCAGAGTTTGTCAAGTGATATAAATTTTTCCAAACCAAATTGGGTCATAGCTCTTTTTATATTTTTATTGCTTTGGAACGCAGAAAGAAAGGAAAAAAGACTCACGTTAATATTTGCCAATTTAAAAAATACTATAAATTGGAAAACATTCAGGACACATTTCAACAGGAACAGTATGACAGTAACTAGTAATTTAAGAGTTGTATGTGCAGTTAATTCATCTAGAATCTAGATCAAATTTTTAAATCAAAAGTTGGTGTAATTGTGCATGTGGTGATTCTGCATTTCTATACTGCCAATCCAAAGTTTTCTTGCAGTAGTTGAAATAGTTTGAAAACTTGATTGACAATAAAATGGCCTAAATAGAAATAGTATTAATAATAATTATTTATTGCATTTTTTAAACTGAGATTGTCTCACAATATAAATTTACCATGTGAAAAAAGATCAGAATCGTACTTCCATCCCTGCATCATCCAAATTCTTTGCTATTTTTAATGCTGGAAATGTGATAGAATTATGATTACAAAAAGAGTTATTTAGAATAATAAGGGGTCACATAATAGCTTTCTAATTGTGTCTGGAATAAATTCATAATTGATCATTTGGGTTCTATAAATAAATGTAGGTCAAAATATATAGAGGTCAATGATATGTCTGATGACTATCTTTCTCTGTCTCAATAATTTTCTCTCCCTCTTTTCAAGAAAGTTAAAACTCCTTTAATCTGTAACAAACATTATTTGGATGATGAAAGTTATGATTTCAGGGTTTTTTGAATGGTTACCTAAAAGATCAGTAATTTAATATTATCTAAGCCTGATACACTTCTATGAACTTACATGGCAGGTGATAGCTGTGAGAATCAAAATCTTTACCAACCTTCAAAATTACAATTGGAAACGGTTATCCAAAAAAGCAACATTATAATTCCTCAACAATATAAATAAATCAAGGTAAGTTTTACATTACCCAAGTTTCAAGGACCAGGATTTTTTTTATTGTTTTAAAAAGTATTAACAGTATTATTTTCTGAAGTGGTAAAAATAAAAACAAAATAGCTTGGTCATGTGTAATCTTGAGAAGAACTACCATATATTATTTTTTTAAGTTATTGATTCCTTCCTCAGTGACATTTACTCAGTATTGTAAAGCCAAGTATAAAAATTTAAAAAAATAAATACGGACTTTGAAAAAATCTATATTAGTATATACTATTTCTCTAGGCACCCTTAATAATACAAAGATCATTTTGTTTTGTTGTTTCAGTCAAGAGTCCAATAATTTACCAGGTCTATCTAGGTTCTGACAATATCTTTGCTTTATTTAATTCATTGGATATTCTATATGAAGTGCTTAGCTGGAATGCTGTACCAATTTAGCAGACATAAAATTATTATTAAGCTGCCTGGCACATCCATTCAAAAATTCTTTAACTTTTCCCCCCAGTTTGTCTTGCCTAGATTTGTTTGTTTTTCTTTTCCGATGAAGTACATACAACAACACGGGAATAAATTATTCCTTAAAGCTTCCCAAACAAACGTTAAGTGGGCAAAATGCCTGTGTATTAAAAAATTGTTCAAACTCATCTCTCATTTGTTTTGTAGAACGCAAATCTTTTAAAAATCATGTATTTGAACCTTTTGTGAGAAAAATAAGACCACTTTTTTTTAGACTTAATAATTCTGCTGGAGCAAATTCTGGTATTGCAATAACATTTGTATTACATCTACCCTTTTAACTAAAGATTAAAATACTGAAAAGTCACACAAATATGCAATATGGACTTGAGCAAAAAAAAAAGCATGTTCTTGCTGTGAAGGATTTAAAAATACTAAATATACACCAAATTACACTCCAATGTATAAATTCAAAGGATTTCCATGTGTAGGTATTAGATTTAGGTAGAATAGTTTACAATATACCATTGTAAGAGATGTTTAGATATATTTCATATTTCCATGAAACAGTCTGTAAATAGGTCACTTTACCTTATACATTTGTATTTATTTTCAACAGTATTTCAGCATTGGTGGACATTGTTAATCTGAATTTTCAAACTGAATAATTCGTCTTATGCGAATCAGTGAACAAGGTTTCTAATTTCACCATTTTCCAAATGAGAGCATCAAGTCTCTGCCTCAGTTCCAGGAAGATCTGATCACATTATATGCAAAGTCTAAACAATTGTAAATAATGGAAAATGACTTTTCCAGTGATAAGTGACATATTTTCTTTTGTAGCTATGAGTTGTAGTTCAGGAGTAGATGAAGTCACAGCGAAACCAGGGGTGGGCTTCAAATTTTTTAGCAACAGGTTCTCTGCCCTAATGACTGGTTGGGTGGGCGTGGCTGGTTACGTGACTGGGTGGGTGTGGCTGGTTGGTCATGTGACTGGGTGGGCGTGACCAACTCAACGTCACTTGTTTTGCCCTAATTGAATAGTAAAATGTTTGAGACTATTTTATTATCGAATGATATTGATTTCTCTGCAAAATAACTAAAATGCCATCAACTTAATTACATTCAGGAATTAAAAACAGTTTCATATTTTCCTTTGCAATTATAATGTGAATTAGTCTGTAGGTGTTCCAGAAGATTTGACAATAGGA
>JANHFL010003660.1:0-17782 GCA_032468155.1 Oxyrhabdium leporinum | reverse complement strand
AGCGGGCAGGCAGGGGTGGGGCCAGCCAGAGGTGATATTTGTCGGTTTTCCGAACCAATCAAAATTTTCCCTACCGGTTCGCCCGAACCGGTGCGAACAGGCTAGATTTCACCTAGATTTCGCAAAAGCCGATGACATGACCTCCGGACACTGTAACCATCATAAATGAGTCAGTTACCAAGTTTTTGAATTTTGGTCATGTGACCAAGAGGATGCTGAAATGGTTATAAGTGTGAAAACCAATCATAAGTCACTTTTTTCAGAGTTGTAAGTCGAGGACTATCTGTATCTCACTTTTGTATAGGTAGTCCTCAACTTTTAACCACAATAGAGCCCAACATTTTGGTTGTTCAGTGAGACATTTGTTAAGTGAGTTTTGCCCCATTTTACAACCTTTCTTGTCACAGTTGTTAAGTGAATTGCCTTAGTTGATAAATTAATAACCTGGTTGTTAAGTGAACCTGGCTTCCACATTGACTTTGCTTGGCAAATGGTCACAAAAGGGGATCACATGATCTTGGGACAGAGCAACGGTCATAAAAGTGAACCAGTTCCCAAGCACCTGAATTTTAATCACATGGTCATGAGAGTGCTGCAAATGTTGTAATTGTGAAAAATGGTCAAAAGTCTCTCTTTTCCGTATCATTGTAACTTTGAATGGTCACTAAATGAATTATTATAAGTTGAGGACTACCTGTAATATTAAATCAGGGGTGGACAACTTGTGTCCTTTCATAGGTTGCAAAAATAAAATTCACTAGGCTATAGTTTTTTTTGCAGAAGCCAGCTTCATTTATAATATGAACTCTATTGAACTGTAACCCCCAACATCCTTTTGTTACTTACGCATTTGGGTATCTGTCACATTTTATGTCAAACCTAATACCAAACAAGCATGCACCTTGGAAATAAATCAAGATTCATCAATACCATATAGTAGCGGTCCCCAACCTTTTTGGCACTAGGGATCAGTTTTGTGGAAGACAATTTTTCCACAAACAAGGGGGGAGGAGGGAGAGGAACGTGCAACTTAGATCCCTTGCATGAGTTTACAGAAGGGTTTGAGAATCTAATGCCCGATGATCTGAGGTAGAGCTGAGGCCTTAATGCTAGAGAGCAACTGCAAATGCAGATGAAATTTCGCTCGCTCACCCGTTGTTCACCTCCAGCTGTGCAGCTCTGTTCCTAACAGACCATGGATCGATAGTGGTCCATGGCACAAGGGTTGGCCATATAGGGCCTACAGCAAGTTTTTCTCTGTAATCCTAAGCATCTTTATTCATTGGAGATGGGGAACTTTAGCAACATCTGGAGGGCTAAAACTGCTGGGAATTCAAGGAACAGAAGTGGCTTGAGTTACGTTATGCTTCAGCATTGTGACACAATCAAGTCTGTTTAAGAGAAACAACTGAGGAAGAAAAAGTGTTTCAGCCAGCATAGTGTAGGCTGAGCTGCAGCTACCTTGGCAATAACACGTCCGTTTTTCTTGATAAATAAGCAAAGGCTCTTGAAAGTGAGGAATTATGCACGTGGATTGTTTAACCATTAACATCACTGTAGAGATAAACAGTCTATTGGCCCTGTCCTGATTTAGGAAGGTGTATGACTTATGATCTTTTAATGGTACCATGAAGTCCATTATATTCAGTACGTTGATAGCTATTAAAAGGATATCCATATCCCTTGTTTCCAGTAAAAATATTCTATAAAGGCAGTTAACAATAACAGGTGGATAAAATAACAGCATTTAGAATTAAGCTGTTACATCTCAAATAAAAACATCCAATAAAAGAGATTGTTGAAGAAATATATTAAGGAAGCCGAGACAGCTGCCAACAGGGTTTGAACAGCGCACAAAAAAAGGAGGGAGACCAAGCTTAGTCAAGGAATAAGCAGGCTGAAGCTGAAGACAGAAAGAGGCTCCTAAGATCAATCATAGTTATCTCTGCAGCTGTCTTATGGGAGTTTGGCCCAAATTATGAGATGGGATAGCTGTCTTTCTAGCATTCCTGTGAAATTGCCCTCAACATTAGAGGGACTTAAGAAAGCAGTCTGGTTATTTTAGCACGTCTTTGAGAGGGAGATGAATTGAGGGAGATACTTCCTGCATACAAGTGTACATGTATGTGTTTTTTAAAATTATTCCTCAACATAAGAGTATTCAACTGTGTATTATTATTTATCTGGTTTATTTCTTGGTTGTTTTTATTCTGTCTTACGCATGGAAGGGTTGTAAATTACTCAAAATCAACTAGCAATTGAAGTGGTAGGTAAGCCTAGTCAAAGAAATAAGTACTTTTCAGGGAACAGTTTTCCACTTGAGACTATTTCCTGAACAGCAGTCGTTTTTAAAACAGAAACCATCAGAAGGGAAGAAGAGCAGGAACTTGTGTTACCTCTTAGTGGAATGAGCCAGTCTATGTATCCTTTGTTTACAGTATTCCCACCGTGCTAAGGATATCCTTGGCTGGAGTCAAAAAAGTCAAAAATGGCAGCTACAGTGATCAGAGTCCCGTCGCTTTTAACAGAAGGGTTTTGCTGTGGTTGCAGTTGCCATCTTGACATTCCCCCCTCCCTGGCTGAACAATCTTGCACTGTGCTGAAAAATGTTACTTGTGTTTCTATTGAACTTACAGCAGCTAATTCTGAATTTGCATCTGTACGTCTTAGATTTGCAAATGGAAATGGGTCGATCTTTTTTTGGCAATATAGGAATGGCCACTCTAGGGCCTTTTCACTTTTTCTCACCAATGCTGTTTCACCTAGAAAGGAGAATCAATCTGCTTTTTCAGAAACCCTTTTCTCTCATCATAGCAAATCAGAAATAGATCTCTTCCTGTGCATAAGTCTTTAACCTACTTTTTCCAAGGCCTTTTTAAAGGGCATTAAAGGAAGAAAACTATTTTCTGCCTCTCGTAAGCTTTGTTGAGAGGATTAATCTGGCCTTTCGGGTTTTTTGCATTATTATTGACATTACAAGATATGAAAGCCCATAAATCTTCTACCTAATGTAGTACAATCATGATTTTAATTTTTTTAATATTATAGCATGATAAATACTGTGTACATGGTGTAGTATTTGAGCCCTTGAAAGTTGCTGTTCATTAACCTTAGTTACCACTTTTCTATCATCTGCAGATTTTTCTGTTTATCAGCTGTGCACCAGCCCTACTCTAAGATGTGGTTAAATATACCACAGTTGGTCTTCATGGACTATCTAGTCATTATTTTACAATCAGCTTTTGCTGAAGATGTAACTAACAACAAAATGCATCTGTTCCTTTTGGCATTAGAAAAATGTTTTTCTTCTTTCCACCAGAAGTAAAGAGACTAAGGAGTCATCCATGTAGCTGCTTTAATGTGCTTTCCTTCAATCAGTGAAGTGGCACTAAAGTATGTTGGCAGAATTTGGACAGTCCTGATAGCTGATCTTTATTGATTGAAGCATTTATATGACCACGTTTATGTAACTGAACCAACATGATTCTGGGCGACCTACACGAAACATGAACAATAAGAAGAAAACATACATTATTAAAAGATAACTAGGAATAGATGAAAACAACCAACAGTTATTGACTGGGGGAAAAAAATCAAGGCTTGACTGCTTTTCCAAAGGCCAGGATTGGGCTTGTTGTATGTGGGAGAAGATGTTTGTAGACAGCATGGACTCTGAAAAGCTCCACTTCCTAAGTCCCATGACATGGCAATACTTAAATGAGGGAACCTGGAGTGTGCCCTCCTTATGGGAAAAAGGAGCCCTGATGGCATAGTGGTTAGAATGCAGTATTGCAGGCTGAGACTGTATTCCACTGCCAGGAGTTCGATCCTGACAGGTCTCGAGGTTGACCTTCCATCCTTCTGAGGTTGGTTAAATGAGGACCCAGATTGTTAGGGGCAATATGTTGACATTGTAAACCAGTCAGAGAGTACTGTAAAGCGCTGTGGAGCAGTATATAATGCTGTATGTGAGGCAGACAGATGTTGTTGGAAGCAGGCGGCCCTGCAAGTAGCTCTGTCCTATGCCATGTAGGGCTTTCAAGATGATAACCAGCATCTTGAATTACATCTGGATGCTTGTTGGGAGCCAGGGCAACTTGAGGCATAGCCGTGTCCCAAGGGCACTGCGTCCATAACTACCCACATTGCTGCATTCTGGACTAAAATAAAGAACTTAACACAAACTAAAGTCAGAAAGAAAAAAGAAAAACTCAGAGAAAGTGAAAAGTGCAAGAAAGGAAACAAGGAAAAGGAAGACACAAAAAAGTGGTTTCTGATATTCTTCAAGCATTTATAAATACAATTATACTTTAGCCTCTCTTTACGTCATGATGCCCTTTTAGGCCAGAGGGGAAACTTGTTAATGTTAAAATAAGCCATAGGTTTCTCCTCTTGCTTCTTCTGGCTAAAAAGGCCATTATACTCTGTTTAGCCCCCAGGGGCATTGCAAATAACTCCAAGCTGGCATTAATGTGCCACCAAGCTATGGTCAGAGTTGTCTGAAAAAAATACTTGTAGATAATCTAAAAGTATAAAATAGTTTTAAAAATAAGTTGGAAATAGAGGCAGTCAAGGAAAAAAATACTCTTGTACTGTATGTTATGAAACTCATCTGTTTAGGAGATGAGTTTACATTTGGCTTTATAGTTCACTATACAGAGTTCAAAAGAACATCGTTTTAAGAAAGAGTAGGTATTCCTTAGCAAGGTTGCACAAAGAGAAAACTACGGTTCCTTTCTAGTGTAAATGTCAGAAGCAGGAAGGTACAACAGTTATTTTTGTGCATAGGAAGAACCTTTGCTTGGTAAAACACCATCTTGGCATTCAAAAGTCAGTCCCTGGCTGCTGCCGTGATCATTTGCCTGATTTTGTGCCTGGGACCTTACTTTCCAGGATTTCCCAACCTTGGTAAATCTCCGGGATGTGGACTACAATGCCCAGAATTCTCAGCAAGGGCTATACAGTACTGGCTAAAAAAAAATAGGCTTTGAAATCTACACATCTGCAACTTGCCCAGGTTGGGAAACACTGAATTAGAATAGGCAAAAATCCTTGAAAATTCAAGGTGTTAGATGTTAACTTTGTATATAGTTTTATCTGATAGAATTAACTCTACAAGAAGCAAATTTTGGAAGAAAAGGAAAATATAACTAAAGTTACTTTTTTAGTTCCTGTTATTTTCAGTGTTTAAAAATATTGTTACTTCCCATTTCTTAGTGTAGTAGGATTTATATTTGGAAAATTGTGGATATTTTTAAATATTGCAGTATTTTCCAGTGAAATATAACACCACAGTCCAAGATTAATTTCTGTGTGCTAAGCGACTACATTAGACCAACATTTTATTTTAATGTGTAAAAAAATAAGTTTGCTTCTACCAGGTGACCAGAACTATTAAGGCTTTTAGAATTAACCAATATTACTGGAGTTTTGTAAAAGTCTGTGGCTGCAGAAATAGCCTGTTCAATCAAACTTGGGATTTCATATTAGGAATCAGAAGCAAAGAGACTGAAAATAAAATTGGTAACATTCTAATATCCTTATGCCAGTTTTTAAAATACAGTATATGCATGTATGCAATTTTGGTTGCTAAATCTGAAAAAAAACACACCACCACGATATCATAAAGCTGGAAAAAGAATACTTGAGCATCTTCCTTACAGGAAAAGACTGCAACATCTGAATTTTTTAACGAAAAAAAGATGATTCAAAAAAGATATGGTCAAGGAAGGTGTATAATATTATGTATGGGCAGAGAACAATTTCATTAGGACTAAAATGAAGATGCTCCCTAAAATGGGACTTTGTATGATCGAACACAGATGCAAAGCATGATTTGGAAAACAGAATAGTGTTCTCTGGGGGATAATTCTCCCTATGGTGTAGACTAGAGAAACAAAACATCTTTTTCAGGTGATTTTTATTCTTCTTCTCTGGTGAGTCTAATTGAGAAATGACTCTGAGACCAGCTGCTATGTCTGCCTTTTCCCAGAGATGCTTAGTGTAAAGAATTATGAGGTAGTCATCCCCAGTTAAAACCCTTCCCTGGTGGGCAACCAATGCCATACAGTCTCTCAAGAAACATTAAACAAAGGGCTGCAGATAAGCCGCCATCCCTCAGATGATCATACAAGTCTTGCTACCAAACTTGCTAGAGAGTAGGAGGAAAGGAAAAATTGATAGTTTTCCCAAAGTGTAATGGCTGCAAGTGACCCAGCTTGACCCCAGCCCAAATAGTCACCCTTTGAATCAGATGTGATTCTGCAGAGACATCCTTCACTGTTTTGGGGAATAAAGTTGCCTTCAAACCTCAGCAGCTACACATTCTGGCTTCTTTTTCAGTGTCTTCCAAACTCCTAATAAATTATTTGTGCTTGCAGTTGAATGATTGGCATTGCTCATTGATGACAGACCCTTTCCTGATGACATTGCCATCTATTAAAGGCACCACTCATGGAGAGGACAGATGGCTTGATCATTTAGTCCAGTTCTCCTCCTCCCTCCTATCCCCATTATGAACTTTTAAATAAGTGTTTCTTTTCTTTCCTTTTCTCTTTTTTCTCTTTTTTCTCTTTTCTTTTTTCTTTGGGGATAATGCTTCAATGCCACTAGTTTCAGGGCAATGGGACTTTGCAGAGAATTTTGAATATCATAGTGAATTGAAACTATTCCTTCTTAAGTAATCAACATCATTGTGAATTACCTTGATCTACCTTGAAATGTGGGGTTTGTTCAGATCTTAAGCATAGCTTGCTAACAAGAAAGAAAATGATACAGTACATCAATATTTTGCTAATTAATATTTTAGGCTCAATATTTGGTATGCAGAATTGTAGCACTTTCAAACAAATTATTATTTTTTTGACGTAACAAGTAGAACCTTTTCAATCTGTGCCTACATATTCTCTTTAAATATATATAACACATTGCCTGTACATCAAAGCCTTTAAATGCTACCTTAAACTGAGGAAGTTTTGTTCAAATATAGAAAGTCAGATGATTTCTTTCTCTGGCTTAACCATTTGTAAGTTGGTAGTAATTTCTGTTATACTGCAGTATCTGAATTTCTTGTTAAATTTAAATATTTTTGACGTCAACTAAAACAGTGATACATTTCTTGAATTTTAATGTGATTTTCTTTCAGGATTGATCTTTCCAGCATGGCGATTTAAAAAAGAAAATAAAACCTGAAAATAGTTTCTAAAATATAATTGCAAAGAGAAACATCTCTTAAAAATTAAGTTCAAAATACCTTTACTAGCCAGAATTGATGTAATCAGTTCAAGTAAGTTTGGTAGTGTGAGAAAAATGTTGTGTCCATTTGGAGTGACAGCAGGATTTTCAAGACTCCTGACCTGCTTCTCTGAGTCATGTTTCCCTGTTGGTGCAAATTATAACCGGGAAAAAGATTTAATATTTTTTCTCTATTGCTGTGATCTCACCTATTATTCCTCCTTGCCGTTACTTTTTAACTATAACATTTACACGGTAATTGACTTCAGACATTTTCTAGTTTGGCCTGACTTTGGTGCTCTGGCTTGGTGATTTAAGTTGCAATGGTTGTTATGAATGTTTAGGTTAGAATATTGCCATTGGAATGAATAGAGTAAGTGATTTCATAATCCTTTAACTGCTTTTATTACTGCAGAAATGTCAAAAAGGTCAAGAACTCAGCTGAGTTTATATGGTCTTCATTTCAGCTACCAGCTAAGGTAGCATACTCTACTGAAACTTAATTGTACCTTTCATTTTGTACAAGAGAATAAATACTTATTGCTCATAATCAATTCATTTACAATTAACTTTTAACCCTATGTCTGTATAACAACTCAAACCTTTTGAGCTTTGAGGGATGTTTTGATATTGATGCTGTTTAAGTTTATTGTTTTATGAGAATTTGATAGCGGGGAGGGATGTGGTCAACCCTGATTTTGTTCACAACAGTGAGCAAGCGATTCTATTTATGTAATCAAGACCACTCCTTTCACAGAACTGACTTGGAGTAACAAAAATACTAATATTCGCTCATACATGCATAGGACACATGGTTCTGGTTCTTATATTGACTTGAATGTGCTGAGATAAGGGCCTGGGCATTTGATTTAAAATGTGACAGGCACCTGTGGCTTGGAACTCCTCTGGGCTTTCATTGGGAAGAATCCTAATATACTCTGTCTGAACGGTTTATTTCTAGATAGATTGAGCTGTATAATCTTCCCCGTTATGGGTATTATATAAACATCTCAAGTTTTACAAGCAAATGCGTTGTTTTCTACATTATCCAGCAACTGCAAATATGTCAGCTAGACTATCCTTTTTGAATCTTCCATTAAAAGTCTGTCTACTACTGTTGATTTAGGCTTTGAAGCTTTATCATATAATGCATTTTTTTCTTTTTTAGGGTCAAACTAGAGATACTGTAATTCTTGGTGTTGTGTTGTATAGACTGCTGCTATTTGTTTTAATTGCTTAGTAAATAGTTGGTATGCATTGTAGAATAAGCCAGATAGTTTTCAACCCTGTTTTTGCTTTTGTAAACACAGATGGAATTAGTTTCTCCCTCCTTTTTTTAAAAAAATAATGTAATGTAAATTTTAAAATGTAGCCACTTATGATCAAACCATCTGACAAACATCGATTGGGTTTAAATGTCAAATTAAGTCATTATGTAATAAATCACAGAGGCCTGGTTCATATGTAACACAAACCAATCAAGTTAGCATCATGCAACCCAGCTATCATATCTACTTTGAATTGCAATAAGCATCTTTCTTACTTCCTGCCTTGAGGAGAAGATAGAAGCCCTCATGGGCTGGTTTTAATCAGGAAATTCTTTCACACCCTTTTCCCAGAATCACTTTTTAAAATAATAACTCCAGTTTTCTGAAGCTGTATTTAATTAAAAATAATTATTCTTTTTTAATGCATAATTTGACTATTTAGAATATGCAATAATTAGACTAGTTGAAATAGTATGTCTGCTATAACGGAACAAAGCCAGCTTTATTCAGATTTAAGTTGAATATTTTTTTTGTGTTTTGGCAAAATGTGTCTCCCAAGTCAAGTTCAGTACAGAAAGTAATGCTCACTTCCCCATTACTAATTTTAACTGACATAGCTCCTCTGTCTCTAGTGGTAAAAGTTATTTTAATGTGGAGGAATGAACACTGTTTTTGAATTATAGGCCTTCACTGTTTTTCAGAACAGCATTTTCCATCCTCTTATAAACAACCATGGAAATCTGCCAGAAAGGATTTAAGGGCTGCAACTGTTGAGAAAAGAAAAGTTTCAAAGCTTGGAATGTTCTTTGAGGAAGTGAATTATGTATTTCCTGAAGTGCTTCTATTAATGTTTTACTGTCATATTTTAAGAAATAGAATAAATGGTTCGAAATTGTTGCCTGTTATATCATCCCCCTACATCTCGCCTCGTCCCTCATGTTTTGGGGTTTGTGTGTATAAGAAAGGACTTTATTAGTCAGTATGGCCACTGACTTCCTTTATTTTTCTACTTTGTTGTTACTTCTTGCCCGGTCAGTCTGTGGTCTAGTAGTTCATACCTCCAAGTAAGCCATAATGCACTTTGTTTGTTTTTGGTTAAATGCGGTATGTGAATCCAGTCAGTTGTGTTTTCATAAGTTATGTTTAATGGCTTAGAGCAATGTGTAAGCTCAACTCTTGGGGCTTACTTAACAAACTGTGGCTTGGCTTGATACATGGATCCAGACAATATATTTTCAAGGAGATGAAAGGAATCTGTGTTACATCAAAGTGTCAGGGAACGTTTTACTCAAAGCTGAAAACCTAATTTCAGTTGTGGATGATCCACAATGTAACAATAATGAAATTATAATGAAATTATACCATATATAACTTCATTATCAACCATAATGCAGCTAATAAGGTAAGTCAAGTCAGATTTGATTCATGATGACTCCATGGACGTTGACATATAATTTTGGGCAACAATATGGAAGTAGCTTGGCTTTGCTTTCTTCTGAGATTTTTTTCAGTTCCCCAATCTACTTTACAGCCTTTATATATTCCCTGGCAGCCTCCCAGATTTTATTATGCTTAGATTCTGAGCCCAAACAAGGATGGCCAGGTGCTGAAAGGTAGATATCTGTACCACTTATTATTACAGAATATTGTATTAAATTACCACAAGGAAACTACAGAGATTCCAATAATTTGTATCATATTTCATACAAACGTGCATATATTTGATAGACATTAATCTAGATTGGATTTCTTTTTGTACTTATTGCATAAAACCCAATTACTGTAATTACACTCTTTAATAATGTTACCACAGGTTTTGAATTTAATAAGGGCGATGAACTGAAGTTACATTGGTTTATGCTCCTACAAGACCAATATGTTGAATTTCTCAGCATTTTTTCTTTTCAAACTATCAGGTTTCAAATGTTTTCCCTATTAATAATTTAATATTTGTTGTCCTCTCCCAAGGTCCTCAGTTTTGTCTTTCCTTCAGCCTATAAACATTATCAAGAAAAACTAAAAGCCTGATTGAGTATAACAGTGCACTCACTATATTTTAACTTCAGCAAGACCACACCATTTTACAAAGTAGGATCCTACCCTAACAGTCGTTTCATGTAGAAAGGAATGTGCCCAAAATATCTGTGTCTCGAAAGGCTCAGCTATTGTTTCTGGTTGGCCTGCCATTCTCCAGAAAAATGGGTCCCAGAACATGTTTTTGATTAGCTGAAGGGAATTGTCCCATCAACTAATATTTGGAACTGTCCAGTGACTACAGAAATTGACTGTTTTCCAGGCATTACAAATGGATATTTCTCTTTAGCAAATGATGTTTTCTGGCAAACAGTTTCTTTAAATTCAGGTCCCTTTTTGGATTGAAACTACACTTTGATTTTCTGAAGAGCTTCTAATATGCTCCTACAGACGAGAGAAATACGGGTTGTCCTCAACTTACAACAGTTCATTTAGTGATTGTTCAGTTATTACACCACTGAAAAAAAGGACTTACGACTGTTTTTCACACTTGCAACTGTTGCAGAATCCCCAAGGTCACATGATCAAAATACAGGTGCTTAGCAACTGGTTCATATTTAGGAGGGTTGCGTTGTTCCAGGGTAAGGTAACCCCCTTTTGCGACCTTCTAACAAAGTCAGTGGGAAAGCCAGATTCACTTAACAGCCATGTTACTAACTTAATAATTGCAATGATTCACTTAACAACTGTGGCAAGAAAGATTGTAAAATGGGGCAAAGCTCACTTAACAAATGTCTCACTTAGTAACATAAATTTTGGACTCAGTTATGGTCGTAAGTCAAAGACTACCTGCAGATGATATTTATGCTGTATTCCTGTTCTCCTTGTCTAACCAAGGGCATTTCATACACCTCTTTCTGGGATCTGTGCATTCAAAAGAAAAAACTAGTAGCTTCATTCATCTCCGTGTATAGCGCCTGGTATTTTTATTTGGTATGCCCTTGTATCAAAGTGTAATGTACGACCTGTTTTTTTTCCCATAACCAAAATCCTGAAAGGCAGGGTGAGCTTAAAGAGGATGAGTGGTTTAGGCAACTTCCAAGTCTTAAACTCTTGCTCTCCTGTTCCTGGTGCAACACTAAGGTTGGTATGCAATGGTATGGCAGGGAAGCTTACATTTTTCTCATTTTAATTTTGTTTTGAAAACATAATGGCAGTTGACTGGTGGGCATTGTAAGTGGTTGAAGGATTCTTCTGCCCTTCTAGCATGATCTGGATGGGTGCATCTAGATTTTGGACTTGATGAACTCTATAGAGGGGGAGCCACCTCCTCAATAGTTTTGGATCTCCTCCTTTGGTCATAAGAAAGCAGGAGTACTGGGTAAGTAATTCCCATTTAATGAAAAAGCCAGATATTCATTTTCAATTTATTTGTTCTGATATTACCCTCGAGAAAAGAACTTTAATTTTGCTGATGATATGATAAATAATTTATGTAATAAATGTTCTGATTACATGATACGTTCTAATTTGTGCATTAATAGAGAAAAATAGACTGTCTGTCTAGGAACATTTTCTGTAGGCACTTCCAGCTGGCTTTTATAAAGCATTCCCAGGAGCTTCAGTGCTTATAGGAAACACACATTGCTGCAAAACCTGGGATTATCATTTGTCCTACAGCAGAAAATATTAAGAATGATCTAGCCCTGTTCTATTTAAAAGTCCCTAATTTCATAATGGAATTCAATACTTGAAGGTAATATAATCTGAATATTCTCTGTCCCAAACTACAAATTTTTCCAGGAAATTCTAAAAACTATTCTCTATCACATTTATTTCAGAAGAGTAGTTAAACACATATCGTAATTATTTTAAAAAGCCTGTTAGTGTTAAATCTCAGATACATTAATTTTTTTACATTATTTCACAAAACATATAATCAGATATAGATATTTTGCCAAAAATATCAGTCTATATAGCTTTTTCAGAACTATACTTATTAACTTCATGTAAATGCCACAGAATCAGAGTCCAATATTATTAAAGTTAAGAAGATTTGAAATCATTATAGCAAAGAAGATTAAAGAGTAGCTAATCAGGATAATTTTGAATGCTTATTTTAATAACAGATCATAAGTTAAAATGGTATCCCAAAAATATTGAATGAATACCAAATTTTTCATTCTTTTTTTAAAAAATTAATTCATGCATTAACAAGACAATCTTTAATCTTAAGGAAAAAAATTAACACTACAAACTATGGAGAAGAAAATATTTTATACTTATCAATAGTCATGCTTTCACTACTATAATATGAGCAATATAATACAGTCATTATAAGACATCACAAAATCCATGCCATACTAATACATATTTCCTCATCCTTTGATTAATAGAAAATATTGTCTTTTCCAAAACAAGTAAATCACACATATGCAGCAGGCATTTTTTTGTTCTTGTATTTATGAAGTGGCCATTTCAAAAATTTGCATTGTTAATTAGAAATACATAAAACATTGTGCCTGGAAAACAAAAAGAAAAGAAAATTGCTAGGACTAGCTACAGAACATCTCTGAAGAGAAAACTATTACATATTTTTTTTTTGTCAAATTAACTAGACTCGGGGGCCACACATAATTTCACTGAATCTTCCATTTCATGCAGATATGTCCTGCTACTCACCTCATCAAATTTTCTATGAGAAAAGAGTATCTTACAGAATAATCTCATAGAATTTGTAGGATATCTACTTTATCAATCTCTGTCTTATAAGATAGACTCATAGATCTCTTAAATGAATTGGTCGGTGGTAAATTTTCTAACTAGTTGCAGCCTACCAATAACCACCTCCTGTAATAATGTAAATCTATCTAAAATTTCAGAACACTTTTAAAACGGTGGCTCATATAATTACAGACACTAATCTGCAGGGTGAGGGTGAGAAATTCACTTACCTGCTTACCAAGTCTTCAAAGGAGGGCAAATCCATCCAAGAGAAACTGAATCTGTTCCACGAGTGATTAAAAACATCACTAACTTATCTGGATTCCATGTTAGGTTCTTCGCTCTATTTCAGTCCATTGTCACTAAAAGGCAGCAGTTCAGAACTTAAGCAGCTTCCTTCTAAAAGGCATGGATTTAATTATGTAATGATGCACCTATATTTATATGGAAAGAGGCATGTATTTAATTAACATTTGGTTAAATCCTCCACTATTTCTCTCAGCAGTTCAATAGAAATATTAAATAGCTGGACGGGTAAGATAGAACCCTGAGAAGTTCTATTGGCCAATGACCACATAGGAGTCTGTTCCAGCCTCACATGAACTGTATAGAATAATAAAACAGTTGCTTCCAAGTCCCAAACCAGTTAAGCAGCCTGGAAGGGTAATATGATATGAAAACACACAGATCAGTTAGCAAACCGGCAAGGGTGCACTCTTTTCTATCCAGTTTCAAATAAAGATTGTCTCCTAAAGCAGTCAACACTTATAATTGCTACCCATGGTAATTACCTCGGCCTAATCCAGCAATTCATTGCATATATTGATTTTAAAAAGAAATATGTTGTTGCATGGAATTACCCTACCTTCTCCTGCCTGGCCACTACAAAAAAGTGCTGGTATTCTGAAAACCACCTGATTTGAATAAACCTCTATATACAAACATTTCACTCCACAGAACAATTGTTCCATAGATGGCTTTAGAACATGAATCTCCTGGGCTTTCTTCATCCTGCTGTTCAACCCATAGACTTTTGTCCCCAAATTGGTTGACCCTCAACTAATATTGGGCCATGACTATTTATCTAATGGGAAGAACTGCAGTAAAAAGCTTTTGAACAGAATGGACCTGGATTGTTTATATCAGCTGCTTGTATGTGTTTTGCATGGGGAATCTCTCAGATTGCATCTGAAGGTACTTAGGCAAAGGATTTAAATAAGCTTCATGAATACACAACCATTCTGCTCTTTTCGAGATATAGCTCCTGAAAGAGATATGTAACAACTTAGCCATCTTATTGTATAACATTTGCCACTGGTTTACAGGGCTATTTTAATCAGTTGAAGGTAAAAATGATAAAGGCAGTGGAACAATAGCTAGACCTGACATAGATTCTAAAATGGATCTGAAGTCCTGGGTTCAAGACAGCAGTGACAGCAAACAAAGCTGTTCTTAGCCGTTGTCACTGCATCTGCAGAAAGGGTGCATGCCAAGCTATGGTGGATGCTTGTCAGTTTCTATCTTCTAAAAATGGGCAAAAAATATTCTTGAAGAGGTGAAATCTTCCATACATGTACCTGATATTTATTCTTCGACGTTGGAAACTAGTAATGATAAAGAATGAACGGATAGATAATTCTTTCACGCTTGATACATCAAAACTTACATGGAATTCAGACGTTGTATTTTTATGTTACAGGAGGAAACCTTGTTAGCCTATACCGGTATACAATTCTATACCTATTTGGTTACTATTTAGTAACCAAAAATCAAGTAGCACTTTTACCAGCTAATACCTTTTACAGTAGCCTTTGACTTACAACAGTTCGTTTAATGACTACTCGAAGTTTTAATAGCATCGAAAAAAGTAATTTATGGCTGTTTTTCACATGTAATGACCGTTGCAGCATCCTCATGGTCATGTGATCAACATTTGGACACTTATCAACTGACATGTATTTACGACAGTTGCAGTATCCCAGGGTCATTTGATCCCCTTTTGTGACTTCTGACAAGCAAAGTCAATGGGGAAGCCAGATTTACTTAACAACTGTGCTACTAACTTAATAACTGCAGTGATTCATTTAACAACTCTGGCAAGAACGGTGGTAAAATGGGACAAAACCCACTTAAAAACCATCTCACTTAGCAACAGAGATTTTGGGTTCAATTGTGGTTGTAAGTCAGGGACTATTTGTATTAAAATGTGTAGCATTTTTGAACTGCAGTTTGTTTCATAGATCCACAGAGTGGTATAGTGTGCCTTTTAATAATATTTGTTAGTTAGAAGTCTTCTATAAGGCTAGCTTTTGTGTGTTTTCAGTAGCTAATCCTTGAACAAAGAAAATCGGTTAAACAGCAAAAGAAATAATTGCTGGACAGTGCTTTCTCTTCAGAGTTCAGCTTAATTTCTTTCTTTTTTCACGAGAGCAGTAACCTATAATGCAGCTTTTCTGATTTATTTAAAACTTTCATTTCATCACTCTGAGTTAATGAAAAATGTTCGGTAAGAATCTCATGCAGTGATTTGAAAGAAAAAAAAATCCTTTACAGTCTGAACAACTTGCAAGAACGTTTCACAAAGTCCTACTAACTATGGAATAAAGCCGTGTAATTGCTGATACTGCAAAGAGCTAAAAGATTAGAAGATTCACATAACCTCAGCAAGTCAGCAAAGCCATTACATAAGAGTGGAACCGCTTACTTTTTTGATGATTACGTAAATATGAATTCTGAAAGGTCCAATCTCATTAAAAAACCCAAAACCCTGTGAATGGAGGAGGGGAATACTAGATAAGCAACGCACAAATCGTAGTCTCTTTGCTGAAAGAATGAACAAAGGATACGATACCTCTTCAAAGAATACCAGGGGCTTTTTTTTGAGGGTGTGTGTGCATCAATGACCAATTGTAGAATCCCCAGTTGTCAAATAGTGTCAGGAATCTTTTCCTCTGTAGAATCCCAGTTCTACTGAAAATTTGCATCTAGTCCATATATCTCAAGCTGCAGGTGAGAGACTTATTTGATGGGATAATCTTCCTCCAGGTGCCTCTCTGCCTAGGGAAGTGTATGGAATTGTGGTGCTGTGCATGTAAAGCAACCTGCATCAGAACACCAGTGATATATACCAGTAATCGGAAACTTCACTTCACCCTTTAAATACCTTTTGTGGCTACAGACCCCCAAGACTCAACTCAAGATTTAAATCATAACATTTCTTAAAGTCTATGCAGACCCCCCTGTGATGACATCACGGTCCCCCCCAGGAGTCAGTGGATCACAGGTTGAGAATCACTGGTATATGCAATTAAGAATGTAGTTTGACAGCATAAAGAAGATAACAGATAACTTGACCTAAAAGACAAGCATTCTCTTCTCGAGAGAATGAGTCTAGAGTCTCATATTCCATGTCCAGATGTATCTTAAAATGGGGGTGTACTAAATTCACTTGCAATTTGATCTAGTAAAGTCTGGATATGATTGGAACAATAGTTTTATAGCCTCTGCAGGGGGAAAAAGAATTAGGTCACTGAAGGGGATGGACCTGATATTTTGGGGTCTTGAGGAGAAAAATATTTTTATCCCTTAGTTTTAAAAAGAATGATTTTGCCATTTAATTTCAAAAGTGCAAATTAGGAGTCTCCAAAAACAGGGTTAGAGGTTTACATACAGTACATGGATTCAGGCAGGTTGTCCCTGTTGTATGAAAGGTTATTTAAAATAACATATTTATAATATAGTGAAATGTTATACAGCAACTCGACTTTCAGCAGTTCATTTAGTGACCATTCAAAATTACAATGTCACTGAAAAAATTTTTACACACAACCGTTACATCATCCCCATGATCACGGGATCAAAATTCAGACACTTGACAACTGACTCGAATTATGACGATTGCAGTGTCCTGGAGTTTTATGACCCTTTGACAAGCAAAATCAATGGGGAAGTCAGATTCACTTAACAACCGTGTTACTAATGAATCTGCATACAGATGGGAGGTTGAACAACTAGCCTTGTGGTGTAGCTGGAACAATCTTGCACTGAACACACTCAAAATAGTAGAAATGATAGTAGATTTTAGGAGAAACCCTCCTATACTACCACCTCTTATAATATTAGACAGCACAGTATCAACAGTAGAGACCTTCAAGTTTCTAGGTTTTACAATATCTCAAGACTTAAAATGGACAACTAACATCAAAAACGTCATCAGAAAAGCACAGCAAAGAATGTTCTTCCTGCACCAATTCAGAAACCTCAGGCTGCCCAAGGAGCTACTGATACAGTTCTACAGAGGAATTATTGAGTCTGTTACTTGCACCTCTATAACTCTCTGGTTTGGCACTGAAAGCAAACAAGACAGAAACAAACTTCAAGTTAGAACTGCAGAAAAAAGAATTGCTACCAGCCTGCCTTCCGTTGAGGACCTGTACTGCATGAGCCAGAAAGAGGGCTATGAAAATATGTACAGACCCCTCACATCCTGGACATAAAACGGTTTCAAGTTCTTCCGTCAAGATGACGCTATAGGGCATTGCACTCCAGAATAACACATGAATAATACACGCCAGAATAATAGG
>JANHFL010003659.1:820058-837141 GCA_032468155.1 Oxyrhabdium leporinum | reverse complement strand
TTGAACCGCTAGATTGAATCAGCAGAAGTGGCCTGCAGTTCAACACTCTAACCACTGCGCCACCTAGGCTCTTGTTAATTGAATTAAACTGAATTAACTGAATTCAGTTTTATAACTCTTGTTAACTGAATTAACTGAATTAAACTAGACATATCTAGGTATGTCTAGTTTAATGAAGAAAAGGACTAGGGGTGATATGATAGCAGTGTTCCAATATCTCAGGGGCTGCCACAAAGAAGAGGGGGTTAGCCTATTCTCCAAAGCACCTGAAGATAGGACGAGAAACCATGGATAGAAACTAATCAAGAAGAGAACAACCTAGAACTTAGGAGAAATTTCCTGATAATTAGAACAACTAACCAGTGCAACAACTTGCTCCAGAAGTTGTGGGTGCTCCAATACTGGAGGTTTTTAAGAAGGAAAAGGCAACAACCTGTCTGAAATGGTATAGGAGTTCTTGCTTGAGCAGGAGGTTGGACTAGAACAAGGGTCCCCAACCCCCAGCCTAGTACCAGGCCATGCAAGCAGCGGGCAGGCATGCTCATGTGTGAGGCTCCATTTGTGCTCGCCTGCTGCTAGTGCGGAACCATCCCCTCTCCCTGTCCTGCTGCCTCCGCCAGTCAGCAAAGCCAGAAAGGTTGTGGACCGCTGGAATTCTAGAAGTACTCCAAGGTCTCTCCTACTTTTGTTATTCTGTGCTGCTGCACCCTGCTGGCCATGCCTTGCACACTCTCTTCAGCAGACAAGGCTCCTCTAGTCTGCCACAATCATTGGCCCATCCCAAGGCTACACCCTTGCCCAGCACCTGGATTCCAGGCCAGCAGCAGGAGGAAGAAGAAGGTGGTGAAGGTCAGCTAGGGACAGCAAGGGGGATAGTCAGGTGGAGTGCAGGGTGATCAAAAGGTTAGAGATAGGCAGCTGGGGGGAACTGAATTAGAGGCAGTTCGCTCAGGGAAGAGAACAAGATTGAGGGATGCTGCGATAGTCATAAAAAAAGATTGGACAACCATTTGTCTGTAAAGGTATAGGGTTTCCTGCCTGAGCAGGGGATTGCACTAGAAGACCTCCAAGATCCCTTCCAATTCTGTTATTCTGTTATAAATGTGGACATGCATCCTAAGGAAAAGAAGAAGAGGGACCAAAGGTGATAAGACAGGGAAAGAGAAAAGACTGTTTTCATGTTACTAAAAAGAATTCAACATGTGAGCAAACCCTCCCAAACATTTGCTAATTTTCAAATACAGTCATGCTTTTCAGCAGGGATATCTGCAGTCATGTACTGTATACCTTCTGCCCATTTGCTCTTCAAAGTTTAAGCAACCTGATCCTAATTAACAGGTATTTGGAGAATTTTTTCCCTATTTATATAACATATAATGGGAACATATCTCTGTCCATATTCTTACGTAATCATATAATGAAACTTGTTATAAATGTTATGCCAAACAAAATATAAAGTATATTACAGTGTATCTACTCTTGAGTATAGTAATATTTTGTATAACATCTGTTGGAATAATTCAAGAATGAACAAAAATATGTTAACCACATTGAACGTAGTAGATTATCTCAGATCTATAGTAAGGTATTTCTATAAATTCCCAAACTCTATATATGTAGTCTGCAACTTACGACTACAATTGAGCCCAAAATTTCTGTTGCTAAAGTGTGAAAAATGGTCATAAGTCACTTTTTTCTATCTGAGGGAATGATGCTATGATTTTCAATCTGCTTCACTCTGAACTAGGAAAGTACATAATTCCACCAGTATTGGCTTCTGTCATTCATAATTTGTTTGATTGTTGTGAACCACCCAACATTGTTGGTAATTGGGCAACATACAAGTTTAACACATTATTAGTATAACTGGCATTACTAATATATGTCAAGTATGTATGTGTAATTGATGCATTTATTTTTAATTGACAACTGCCTAAATCTCATGGGAAAGCAAAATTGGACTTGATCCAGAATTCAGCACATTGATATGTGGGCAAAAAAAATAGTTATATACTTTATTTATTTGGCCAAGTGTGGTTAGACACACAAGAAATTTGTCTCGGGTACAGAAGCGCTCAGTGCACATGGAAAACAATATAATATAATAATAATAACATTGATACTAATGTATACATCTAAAAAAGGGAGAAGTAAAAAATAATAAAGGGGATAAATAATAATACTGCAGCCATAACCTATGGTTTAATATACATACACATTAGGCAAAAAGAAGAAGCAGTCACTGTATTTTGTATCATTGTATCAGCTGCGAGAATTAGGTGTTAAATCTACTAAACTATAGTCATCTCATGAGTAAAATACTGTAGTTGTCATAAACACTACTAAAACTTAAAACATTCAGGATAAATTTGATGCACCAAAATCACCTTCTGGTGGCTGAGAATCCTGGAAATTATATTCCAGTATATCTGCAGAACTCCAGAAGGGAAGGTTAGAAGAGACTTTTCCATAATTTCTTCCCAGAACTGTGAAGTATCACCTGACAAAGCCAAACTTTGACAAAACCAAGCTTACAAAGGTCATCACTGAACCCGCACATGAATGGTGGGTGGGGATTTCTGCTGAGAGTGAAAATCAAGATGCAACCTACTCATTTTAAATACTAACATTAGAATAGCAACAGACCACAATGAATAGTTGTTCCCACTTGAGGGTGGGAAATTAAATCATTTCTTAGTTTTTATTTTTTAATTCTTCCATCTACAGACACACCTTATAAACCACATTTAAAGGTTTTTGCAGACATGTTTGCAACTCTTTTTTTACCGTTTAAAAAAATAAAAAATATTTTATCTTTAGATAATTATAGGTAAATTTCCATGGTTCTTTCTCTACATAATACATTTTATTGCATTTTAAATTGTATAAAAATTGTTATATACCTTAGTACAAGAGTCGCCAACCCCTAGTCTGTGGACTGACACCATGCTGCAGCATGCCAGAAACTGAGGCATGCAAACAAGTGAAGCCCCATCCGTGGGATGCAGGCAGCACACGAAACCACGCCCCCTCTGGTCTGCAGACAAACCTCTTGCCACAGAATTGGTCCCTAGTCCCCAAAAGGTTGGGCGCCACTGCCCTAGTACAGAATACGAACCATGACAAGTGGCAGAAAAATGTGTTGAATTCTTTATCTTTAAACTAATTACATAAAAATCAACAGAGTATATGGAATTAATAGCTACTTAAAAAGCCACTCAAGTTGTGATAGTTGTTCACTTAAAATATTTAACTCTTTGCTGCAATCTACTGGTCACCTGTATTTTTACAGCCTAGATTTGGCAGTATTGTATTATGTTTGTATTCTATTAATTTACAACTATTTCTGTAATCCTTGTGCCAAACTGTTCTATATTTTTCTTAAGGTGCGAACCTGCTTCCTAGAACATCCATATATTGACCCTTCCCTTAAATCATATGAATTCTGCTTAATATCCATCTGTTCCATGAAGATTTTGGCACTACCCAGTTGTTCTATGCTCTCATGCCCTGTATGAAACTGTTTGCACTCTATATTTATTGTAAATGAATCCAGGTGGCTGTACTTGTTTTAATGATGATACTAAACAAACCACAGAAGCTCCTTTCGAAGTATGTTTAGGGTAGGGCTAGGCAACACATGTCATTGCAGCCCAAAGGCTACAGAGGGCAAGATGACACTATGATGTGGATGAAGCTGTCTCTCAGATGCAAGTGCAGGGACAGAATTTTCTTTCTTTTCCACAAGCTCTCATGCTTCTTAAAGTTCTTTTAGAGCTATGTTATATATAAGTACAAAACTGAAATAACTGCTATAGGGAAGAAAAGAATTTTCTGGACTAAAAGAAAGTGAAATTAAAATCTTTGAGTAAGACATCAGCAACCTCAGATATGCTGATACCACTCTGACAACTGGATGTAAGGAAGATTTGAGGAATCTCTTAATGCAGTTGAAAGAAGAGAGTGCAAAAGCTATTCAATTATTTAAAAAATCCTAACATTATGTCAATATGCAATTATAACCTAATGAAAATAGGCAGAGAAGTAAGCATAGTAGTAACAGATTTTATTTTATTAGGCACAAAAAATTGTAGGGATGGTGACTGTGATCATGAAATAAAGAGATATCTGTTGCTTGAGAAAAAGATTGAAAATCAAGACAAAAAACTAATGTGTGGAGAATACCATGAACTGTATGAAGAATGAATAATTCAGTATTAAAGCAACTAAATCCAGACTATTCATTAGAAGTACTAATAATAAAGTTAAAGTTTAAATATTTTGGGTACATAAGCAAAGACAAGATTTACTGGATGCTTAGGATGCTTGGAAAAAACAAAGGGAACTGGAAAAGAGGGAACCAGAAGACAAGATGGCTAAATATTAACATTGATGACACAGGCAGGAACTTAAAAAGAAGCAGTTACCAACAGACAATCCTAGTATAATAAGGTTCATCAGTGTATAGAAAGAAGAAAACAACTAAAGAATAACCACAAATTGATCATCCAGATTTTCACAAACCAGAATATGAGAAAGTGCTGCAGATTCCATCCTGGCATTGAAAACGAATTCGCAGATTAAGACTGTACTCAGCTACACTCTGATGCTTAACTGTAAGAGCACACTGATTATTGAGGTAACTGTTTCCGTAGTACAAAATACTAGTGGACTTGGTTTTCTGATTAGGTCAGCTAGATGCAGCAAGACTAAATGATACTCATATGACTCCTCTACTGTTGCCATTGACTTGCAAAATAAACCAGAAGAGCAGCAATGATGGTGGGTGCAGCCTGAAGGCTAAATTCTATGAAGAATGGTTAAAAGAACTAGGTATGTTTTGCCTAAAGGACAGAAAGTTAAATGTGACATTATTATTATTATTTATTAAATTTATATACCGCCCCATTCCGAGGACTCGGGGCGGTTCACATAAAAATATAAAAATATATATATAAAATCCTTTAAAACCCCGTTTTTAAAACTAACCCCTAAAAATTTAAAAACCATTTAAAAACCATAATAGCAGTATTTCAATACAATGTCACATGAAAGGATGTAGATGCCTTAAACACTTCTAAGGAAACTGACAAGGAAACCCAAACCCATAGCAAACCTAAACAAAATCCATCTAGAGCTAATTGCAAAAAATACTTCTACTAGCAACATAGAATGGTGACAAACCTCCCAATGAGATTACATTTTTAATTGCCTCCTTTAGTGGATAATATAAAAAGTGTTAAGAGAAATAATATCCACACACCAGTCCCCAAAGTTAGAGACTACTGGGGTCCATGAGATAATGGATTGTTATGATTTTATAAATAATACTGAGGACTGTATCAGAAGGATCCCAAACTACCACAACAAACCTATGCCTAGGTAAGGAAACACCTGTTTGAGCTTCCTCAGATATAATTACAACATGGCAAAACAATAGTTGAGTCCCTCTTATCATCCACACTGAATGCAAAAGATACAAAATTGTCAAAATTCAGATTCTCTTTAAATTTTAAAGGAGGGGGAGGGGACAGAATCTACATTTCTATCCAGCACTTTACATGCAGACAGAATAATATTCATGATAAAAAGACACTGAGTGTTCAACCTCCTCTAGTCTTCACCTGACAGAAAAATGCCGTATATAAATGCTACATTGCATCTAAAACATAGAATTGTGGAATAAATACATTTTATCCATTTTGTAAGTTATGTTTTATTATTTCTTTGTAAAGCAAGGTACCCAGAGTATTCTTCCCCATTTTCTGTTCTTTATATGGTGCTCTGTATCCATTGACAAACCTATTCCATGGTTGCCTTAATACGTTTGTAAGAAAACTCTTTCTTGGACTGAGCACATAGTTACTCATAAGGAACTTTGCCTTAAGTCAAACTTCTCTTAACAACCCTAGAGGGAGTGCCTTCCTTTCTTCTGGATCAACTAAGAGAACAATCTGCAGTTATGTTTATTACCTTTCCATACCAAACTCTATCTACCTAAGTACATGTTTTATGCCTTAGTTGTAAGCCTTTATTTTAAGAACATAAGGGAAGGGAAATCCTCCTAATTATACACATTAAATAAATGGAATATGGTCCTATGTCACTATCATAAGAATAAGACATGTTGTTTCCAGACTAGAACTCCTTAAGACTACCTAAGCAGCTTTTTATACAGCATTTAGTATAATATTCTTCTTTCCTTTTGGTCATAGGTAAATCTGATTCAGCAATGGTCTTTGCAGGTTCTATCCTTTTGAGTTCTTTCCTGTTAAAAGTCTGGAGGGATCAATCATCAATGCCCTCTTAACTAATCTTTGAATAGGCTCTCTAAAGTAATGCAACTTTAACTGCTATCTCTGTGAGTTGAGGAAATGGAACCAAATATCATAGAGGAGGAAGTAGTGTAAGCACTCAACCAGTTGCCTAACTGCAAAGTCCTAAGAGTTGATGGAATTCCTGGAGAGTTGCTGAGACCAGTGCCAACAAAAGCACTGACAAGTATTTTGCCAAAGTGTATGGAAGTGTGGTTGGGGCCAAAAGAATGAAAAAGGTCAATATTTATCCCAATACCATAGAAAGGTAATACGAAAGAATGTTCCAACCACCAAACCATAGCCTTGATACTACATGTGAGTAAAATTCTCTTGAAGATAATTTAGTATCATTCGAATTCAACTGCCAACAGATACACAAGCACGATTTCAGAAACGAAGAGGAATGTGTGATCATATTGCCAATCTATGTTGAATGGTGGAAAAAGCAAAGGAATATCAAAAAGTCTTCTATGTGTGCTTCGTTGACTATACAAAAACCTTCGACTGTACAGTCATTGTACTCTGGCCAGGCAGCCACCGTAAAAATGGAATATGGAGACACAAAATGATTCAGAATTGAAAAAGGCACTCAGCAAGGTTGAATCCTGTCACCATCCAACATGTACACAGAAATAGTTATGAGAAGTGCACATTTGGAGGAATCTACCATTGGGGTTAAAATCAGCGGTAGGAATATCAACCTCTGGTATGCAGATGATACAACATTGCCCATGGAAAGTGAGAAGGATCTGGAGAGGTTAATCCTGAGAGTCAAAAATGAAATGAAAAAAATGAACTGCACCTTAACATCAAGAAAACAAAGATAATGACAACTGCCGAGAACAAATAGGTCAGAGTGCAGATCGACAATACAGTAAAGAAATTCATCTTCCTGGGCTCTACAATTAGCCAGGTGACTGCAGCCCTGAGATCAGAAGGCATATAGCACTTGGAAGAACTACAATGTCTAGCATGAGAAACAACTGAAAGAGTAAAGCCTTACAACCAAATGCAGATTAGTTAATGCAATAATTTTTCCAATTACTACTTATGGCTGTCAAACTTGAACTCTAAAAAAAGGCAGATAGAAAAAGAGTGGATCCATTTGACCTGTGGTGCTGGAGTCGACTATTACACATCCCATGAGCTGCAAAAATAAAGTCCTAAACCAAATCTCACCAAAAATATCACTTGAAGCCAAGTTCACCAAACAGAGGCTGTTATACTTTGGTCATGTCAAGAGAGCTGATTCACTCGAAAAGTCAATCATGCTGGGAGTAATCAGTGGAAAAAAGGAGAATAGGCCACCCTAGCACCTGCTGGCTGGACATTATAAAAGATGATACTGGGATGACCATTGTGGCTGTGAAGGTGGTGGTGCAAGACAGAGGGGCATGGAGAGTGCTGATGCCTAGAGTGGTCGAGGGTCAGATATGACTGAACGGCTGATGACAAAGACTATGGGTTGAGGAGATAATCCTGTCACAATCAACAGAAAACAAATATGGACAAACAGGGAGTCTTTAATTAAATGCAAAGAAGGATTAAAAGCTTCAGTAGTGTTTTGTCTACCATGGCCAGGCTGATGCTAAAAAATCAGTTTATTCCTCCTCCCATGTGTACATTCAACTATCTGTAACGATGATAAAAATAACACAGAACAAAAAAAAATTCTAGGCTGCCAAATTGTAATGATTTTTCCCAATTTTTTCCAATATATGTCTATGAACAAAGTAAGGCAATTCCAAGAAAAAAGGTTACTGCAGAATCAGTTAGATGGAAAAAGCTATGGAATGCTATGCTTATAAAATATACACCACTAGTGATAATCACTTGTTAGTGACAATCTTCTTTATTACAATACATAGAAAATGAGTTGTACTTATGTTGGTTCTCAATTCTGGTCTAGAGTGGACTGTTTTCACAAATGATACTGAAAGGAACAAACTCACTTGCTGTGTACACACCGGCATTTCTTACAGCATAATAAAAAAAAATCTTTCATAAAGTGAGAAATTAGGCTATTTGATCAAAATAAGGTATTCAGAAATTGACAATTCAGTATCCTTAATGACACATCAAAAACTCCTGCACAGTTCGTTAGGTAAAGTAAGCAAGATTGTGTCAGTCAGAAAATCTGGGGCTATCAGCAAACATACAACATGTGGACAGGAAGCTATAAAGTGCTGGTGGTTCATATAAACTCTTGCCTTGACAGCGAATTGGTACAGTCCTTATATAGATTTACCTCTGTAATGAAAAATAGTTCTAAGAAACCTGAACCTATCAGGGCCCAAGATGCATACAGGTAGTTCTTGACTTATGGTCACATTTGGGATGAGAACTTAAGTGATATAAATGCCCGATTTGATGACCTTTTTGCTATACTCATTAAGCAAATTACATAGCTGTTAAGCAAACCTGGCTTGCCCCATTGACTTTGCTTGTTGGAGACCAGCTAAGGTTACAAATGGTGATCATGTGACCTGGGAGACCGCAACAGACGTAAATACATGCTGGTTGCCAAGCACCTGAATTTTGATCATGTGCCTGTGTAGACATTGCGCCAACCATAAGTGCGAAGACCAGTTGTAAGTCACTGTTTTCAACACCATTGTAACTTCGACAATCATTAAACAAATGGTCATAAGTCAAGGATTACCTTTATGTGAATATTTTTAAGCAATCCACATTGATACATTTGTTGCTGGAAACAGTGCTGCATGTGCAGCAGTCTGCTCTACTGCATACATAAAGGTAGGGAACCTCCCATAAAACATTTTTTTAATAATCTGAATACAAATTACTACAGTATGCATTTGCCTTAAAACCATCCTGTTCAACTTTCTCTTTTTAAATCTTCATAGTTTCTATAATTAGCAAAATGATGCTTTCTGGATCATGTGTGAAAATATATTGAAGATTAACTGGAATGGGACATCTCACACCTTCTTTGCTGATTGCATTGTCTTTAGTGATACCCATCTCACATTATGAGAATGTTCATATACCAGGGTAAAACAAAAAGTTCCAAAAATTCTGCCTTATGGTGAATATGTGTCTTTTCATTATGCCACTTCTAACCTTTTACTAACAGAAGTACCTTAAATCCAGATATCTCTATTTATTGCTGTTCCATCATTGCTGATTCCTGATTTGACTACAGAGACATATACCAAAGATCTTAATCCATACATCACTCCCCCCCAAAAAATCAATGTTCAGGCACTCCCACTAGCAGGAGGACTCAAGCAAGAGGGATTAAGCAGCATGCATCAGCACTCTTTTTTTCTTCATAGTAAACTAGATTTCTTTGGAATGCTGGCTTCTATCACAGGAGAGTACAACTAATAAGTGTCATTTGCATAACTGAAGGAAAAAGAATCTAGAAAATGGGCAAAAATTTGAAACAAACTTCTCTTTAGTTCCTAAATACCTATTTTTTTTCTTGTCCATTTGTGTTTTTAGTCTATGAAAGGTTCAAGATACCTGAAAAAGAGACATAGATTAACTGATAACAAACATAACATTAGATAAAAAAGCCCTGGATATAAATTCTATGGGAATGGAGTAGAAGAGCAAAGATATTCAGGTCTTGGAGTACAACTACAGCTCACTTCATCTTTGGGGTTGATGGGAGTTATAGGCCAATTGTTCTGGAAGGCACTGCATTGGAGAAAGTTAGATTACAAGAATGGAACTGATAACTCAAAGATGCACTTTCTTCAGGTATATGAAGGGCACTGAAAGCATTACCTGATTTTGACTGGCCTCATACAGCTCTTGAGCCGACGTGATTCACCTTCTCTAGAAGACCTCGTGGGTAGAACTTGGGTAGCCGCTGCCCCCTTCAGTACCACACTATAGTTCTTGCCCTGGTTATTGGCCCAGTAAACTCCTTCTTCGGTCTGATAGCGCACCACAAAATCAAGCCGGGCTCCTCCTCCTTCCTCATCTTCCTCATCCTCATCGCCAAACTCCAGGCGGAAGGCAAAGCGGTCAGTCAGGCCTCCATCTGGTGAACCCCCTGAAATATAGAGGGCAGGGTAATCCCGGTGACTTTGCCACCGGTCTTTGCTGGCCCGCACATGCACAGCCTTGTGGTAAGAAATGTTGAGCACACGCACAGTACCACGAAGCACTCGTGGCTCTCCAGGCTCAGGTGGCAAAACTTCTTCCAATTCTACCTTGGCCTGGTGCAGCCGTTCAAGCTTCTCATCCTCATCTTGCCCCACTGGTTGCAACACAAAAGATGGCAAAAGGTAGGGGGTACTTGTGGAGGGAGGGAGGGAGGCCAAGGAAGGCACCACCTCAGGGGGAGACTCTGGCGAAGGCGGCGGCCAAGGCTGGTAGCGCCGCCAGCGTGCCAAGGGCAGGCCCAAGGCATCAGCAAACAGCACATGCCGGCCTGCGGTGTGCTGAGAGGGCTCCTCCATGGGGTTGGCAGCTGCAGTGGCATGTTGGGAAAACAGTCCAGGGTGCCCTTGAGCATGCTGGGAGGGGAGCCCTCGGCTGTCCTGCACTGCATGCTGGGAAGGTGGCCCAGGCAAGCCTGGGGGATGCTGAGAGAGTGGCCTGGCCAAGTGCTGGTGGTGCCCGTCATCCTCCCCGTCGTCCTCTGACGAAGAGCAGTTCTCTGGGGCGCTGGGGTGCTGAGGCCTGGGCACCGGGGAGGAGCGTGGCATGAGAGCTCGGGCTGGGGGATCTTCTTCCTCCTCCTCCTCCTCCTCCTCCTCTCCGTCTTCTTCGCCGTCGTCTTCCTCCTCCTCCTCCTCCTCCTCCTCCTCGGCCGCCTCCCGAGTGAGAGGCAAGGGAGGCTGTGGCGGCGGTGGCGGGGAGGAGGAGGAGGCCCCCGCGCGAGCCATGGCGGGCGGCTGGGAGGACGGCGGACTAGCGGCGCAGACAGCTGCTGCTGCTATTGCCGAAGCTGCCGGGCGGGGGGCGGAGGACGACGACGACAGCGAGCCGGGGTGGAGCGAGCCGGGAGAGGGAGGTGGAGCGAGCAGAGCAAGGCGAGGAACGCGGGAGTCGCAGGCTGGTGTCAGGCAGGCTAGCGGCTGCGCCAATCGGAAAGCAGAGCGTAAAGAGGGGGAAAGACCCTCTCCGTCTCCTTTACTCGAGAAAAACCCGCAGGCGGGCGACCCTAGCCGGCAAGCAAAGCGTCGGTCAAAGCAGTCGAGACCGAAGCAGATCTATGCCGGCCGACACGCAGGCAGGGGATGAAAGGCTGCGCACGGCGTCGCCTCCCTCCTCCCGAGCCCCCTCCGGTCGGATGAACTCATCGTGGCTGACAGAAAGCCAGGGACACAATTTGAGCTTGATTGCTTGTGGAGGGCGCTTATTTTATAATCTCCGAGCATCTGTCAGAGAGAAAACCGTGAGGAAAGAAAATAATATAAGCTGAGACGTGCGCCTGCATTTTTATACCAGGACGTAGATCTAAGAGAAGGTAAAGTGGCAGCGTAGCCTATCCCAGGAAAGGCAGTCTTGATCCCGTGTACAGTTTCTCGGGATGTTTTTAAAAAATGATCTCTTTATCCCAGGCCATGCGAAATGAAACTAGAGTATCCTCACCTGTAATAAATGCATGCTTTTTATTGCGCCACATTGTTTGTTCAAAATAAGAGTTACAAGTCCAATGTGGAGAAGTACATTCACTAGATCAAGTTCTCAATCAGTTATGCTGCATATAAATTTCAGGATTAAATTAATATCTATTGGATGACAGCAGTTTAAATTTATAGGAATTAAATATGATTTATTTTAACATTTAAAATATATCCAAAATTATTAATTACTGTAAAATGTATTTGTACTGTTCAGATGCAAGTATGATAAAAACAGCAGTTTGGGTTGCAAAATTCTTGAATGCATAGACGTGCCCTAATATGTCAAATAATTTTTCTGTTTTTTATTAGCATATTATACAAGGAAGCAGAAAGGGGGTTGTTTTCTCAAGGAACAGATGTCACTTGGAATATGGCCTTCACCATTTGCCCATCACTGAACACAAACAGATTTGTTAAAACAACACTTCTTGGCTGACATAAGTGTGGAACCCCACTACCTCCCTCCACTCATGTAGAATGAAATACATCAGGTTTCATCACTGCTAGTTTTTAAATATTTGTGCTCTGTATATAAGAAGAATTAAAATAAACATAGTAGTATTAAAATATTCTCCCCAAAGAATTAACCTAGAAGTTTATAAAATGATTATATTTGTTGACGACACCAAATTATTTAAAAAGTTAAAACAAAAAAGGCAGCAAAGAATTGAAAAAGACTCAATGACAGAATAAGTATTAAAATAACAAATGTGGTTCCGCACATATATATAAAGTAGAAAAGGAAAGATTTTTCTTCCTCATACTGCTAGAAACTAGGGTCTCCCAATTAAACTGAAAGTAAAAAAGTCACCAACAAATGATGTTAATGATTTATTAAATGTATCTGATGCTCGACTGCCTAGAGAAATACACATTCATACAGTACATAAATAATTAAATTCACTTCTATATAGTAATTGGAGAAATGAATGAAGCATAACATTAGCAAATCAATCAGAATAGTTGTATATGGCCTTCGGTATCAGTATGAAAATGATGGTCTACTCATGTCCTTTGTGTAGTCATCTAATTCATTCACTCATTCAGTGTTAGTAGTGCAAAAGAATAAGCAAAAACAAAAAAATGAATGCTTCTCTTAAGACACTTGAAACTGGTTGATAATAAGGAGACAGTGAGAAGAAGAAAAGGAGGCACTAAGGATGCAGGAAGAAAGAGGATTTAAAACAGAATTATATACTTGTACAGACTATACTGTAAAATAATCCAATGGAAGAGCTGTTTAGAGATATTGCAGCAAGTAGAGCTCTGCCAGATGTTTTGGGGAGAGCTGAAAATATTTTGGAATCCAAATAAGATGACAGAAGTATGCAGACAATAGATCACCATAATTTATTTCCCTACCTACATCTACAAACAAGCCATTAGAGAGCAAAACATAAATGTGATGCAGTACTTACTTTTTTGTCAGAAGTAAGGCAGAACATGTCATACAAAGGAATCA
The DNA here is from genome assembly GCA_032468155.1 of Oxyrhabdium leporinum. NCBI lineage: Eukaryota > Metazoa > Chordata > Lepidosauria > Squamata > Cyclocoridae > Oxyrhabdium > Oxyrhabdium leporinum. The sequence continues at coordinate 823,753 of JANHFL010003659.1, read as the reverse complement.
CGTTGGGTGCAGCCAAGATTTTTTGAATGATGGAGCTATTCTAGCTACAGAAAATGGCATCAATTTCTAAGCAAGATATGAGAGATGTAATAAAAGAATTAATGAAGAATATCTCAAAATTGTTTGAAAAAGCAGGCAAGTTGTTTTGGTCATATTTCTATAAGAAATGGGTCTAAAAACACTAGATTGTTATGCATAATATCTACACTTCACACAGCACAAGTCAATTTGTTACCCAACTAACAAAATGTTAAGAGATTTTCATATCGGGTGATGAATTGTTTTCCTTGATATAGCTTATTTGGTCTTATTTGATCAGATTGGTCTTATTTGATTAGAAGTGACATAATTTCTTTAAAGTCACTTGCAAGTTTCATCATGTGTTTTTAAGTCCCTATTGTTTTATTTCTACTTTTGTTACGATTTTTGTTAGGCTTGTCAATAGTATCGCTAATGAAGATTTTTATCATGTTCAATTTTCAGAACTCATGTTTAAATCTTAAACAGATAACTGCTTTTGCTGGCAATCTAGGAAAACATTAAATGTATATATGTATGAATGATTTGATCACTCTTTTCTAGGCCTTTAATTCATTTGTGAGAAGTAGCTAATTGGGAGCCCTAGAAAGTGCACCTGCTGTTGTTATAAGTGATATTTGTAACTCGTGTTCAGTGTAAAAACACAATCTCATTAGGCAGAATCAAAATCTTTAGATTCTAGAGTGAAGATCATCCTGGAATTTTGTGCCCAAGAAATCAGCTCCCAAAACTGAACTATTTGGAAATGGATTGATTACCGCTTGCCTCTTCACTTGCACATAATACATGCAGTAAAGTATATGGATATCAATATCATTTTATATGTTTTTTATCTATTGGTTATATTTTATTGTACTCTTCCCAGAGCTCCTCTTTGAGGAGGATGGGTGGTTTAGAAATATGAAAAACAAGCAAGCAAGCAAACAGACAAAAAATAAATTGACACTTTTTACCTCTAGGCAAGTTATACTTCTTAAATCATGGGAAGTTAATTTTGCAGGTACTATTGCTAAAATTCTGAATATTGAGATATTGTACTAAAACCAGAAAAGAAAACAGAGCCTTAAAAAAGGGTGGGTTTTTTCAAATGTGTTTATTGTTTGCTTAAAATCATATCAATTCAAAATAATGCCTTCATGGAAAAGTTCACACAGAAACTTTTTGGATCAGCTAAGCTTGGCTACAGTTTGGCATTTCTATGGAATTGCTATAAATCGTTTTATCATATAAATTCAAATGTACAAATGTAAGTGTACGTTTTTTAAAAAGTGAATATGAATTCTTTGCAAACTATTACATGTCCAGTAAATATATTGTTTCCTATTTCTTTTCCATAGAGTCCTATAAAAACCTGGATTTATGTTTTATTTTTTTTTGACAAGGATACACAATGATTTTGAGTTGATGGACAGTTTTGGTCTTTGGATAACATGTTGGTATGGTATTCATATGTATGTCCCATATCAAAAAAGTCAAATTTGATTTGATTAAATTTGAAATTAATTTGAAATTTGAAAATAGTTTAATTACATTTGGAATTAGTTAAATTAAATTTGAAATTAAAAACTGGAAAATTTTGACTAAACTTTGGAAAAATCAACATAGTTTTTTAAATTCTTTCTGGATTGTATGTAGGACAGATGGGCTAGACTGTACAAAATAATTAATTGTATCTGTTAATTTAATATCAGGACTTTAAAAAACCCTGAAATAATATCTGAACATTCATTACAGATCTCAAAGTAGTTTGAAAAAAAAATATCAGCAAAGTTGAGGGAGAAACTCAGGTCTGAATTCGTTTTTAAAACATCATAAAATGCTTATAATAAAATGCTTGTAATGTGTCTTACATGTGATCCTGAAACTGCATAATACCCTGTCTTTCTGTCTCTTTACTCTTCCATCCTGTACTTCAGTCTTGCCCCTCCACGAATCTGAAAAAATAAAAGCTTGATGGTAGATAAAAGCTTATGCCTTTTAATAAAATATCTTTTTATATAACTTTTATTGAAGAAATTTTAATAAAGTTAAAAAAATAAAAATAAATATTTTTAAAATATTTTTCCTATTTTCATTATTTACTATTTTTTATTATTTCTTTTAAAAAATGTCTTAATCTGATCGGGGATACAGTACTAGATTTCTGAAGCTTCTCTTTGAAATGATTAACCAAACTTTCTTTCAATTTCTTAACATTTCCTTGTTTAGAGTGTCAGTGAAGTCAACCAACATCTAATCTATAAAATTATTCCTTTTGCTAGTGTATTTGTCCATGTATTTTCATTTAATTATTTTGATTGTAATTAAGCTATAATTTTTGATTAAAAAATGAGATACCAAAATGAGTTGATCTGTAATGTGTGAGTTCTTTGTGGAGATTATTTTTAATTTGATTTTTAAAAAAAATGAAAAACTCTAGGTTTAGGCAGGCACAATCATCAGGAAATGAAAATGCCAGGTTGATCAAAGCCTGAGGAAACTTTAGAGCTTCAGAAGCAAATTCCACTTTGCTTCTAATACCTTAAGAATGTCAATTATCTCAGGTTCTAATATGATGGAAGTAACAAAAAGTTATAATTCAAAGTAATGAACAATTATTTTATTAGTATTGCTTTAGCAAACCAAAGATTATGAGCAATTGTGCAAAAACTAGCACATCCTCTTTGTCAGTTACAGTTGTATTCTGAAATTATCTCCTAGCCCCTAATACTACAAAATGAAACATCAATGTATTGCACCAGCATTAGAGGCTTTAGAGAATAAGACCAAAATATTACAGTTTGGAAAACCAAATAAAATTACTTTATTAAAAGAATTTTAATTTTAAAAAGACACAGGTACTAACTAGTTATTACAGCAAGCAGAGAAAGCTAGTTCAGTTGCATTACAAACACGATTAATATACACTTATAATAATATATTTATATAAATATAAGTATATAATTTATATTTATTCACAAGTGGAAAAAGTAGTAAATTTCCCAAAGGCCCAAGATGAGGAGATTCTGAAAAATGTGTAGAGGTTAAGCTAGTGATCTCATGTGTCCTAGCGGCTCTGGGTAGTTCACAGTTAACAACACAAGAGGAATAAAATACCGTAATGCAACAATAGAACCAAAGAACAGAACATGACATAAACCAGATAACAACCAAAGCCAACCTGCAATATCCAGAAGGAGGCTTCAGCCTCCCTCGCCAAAGATCTGGGTAAAGAGCCAGGTCTTCAAGTTCTGAAATAACATCCAAGTGGAGGCTATATGGATCTTGGGGGGGAAGTTTACTCCAGAGGGCAGAAATGCTGAAACAATCCTACCAATCATTTTCATGAATACATAGCCATTCTAATTAACTTAAGAACTAACAGTCAATGATCACAGACATTTTTAATAAACACTTATTACATTTAATGTATTTGTTTATATGGTGATCAGCAGATGGAGTACGCTAAAAATCAATAAACTATCTAATTGCTAAAAAGAAGTGGAGCAATCAAATACATGTTCAGGTGCTGGCTGTGGAACAGGTCATGAATTGTTTATCTGTAAGTTCTAAATTAAGCTGAAGGAAAAGGAGGAGGAGGAGAAAAGAAGAAGAAGAAGAAGAAGAAGAAGAAGAAGAAGAAGAAGAAGAAGAAGAAGAAGAAGAAGAAGAAGAAG
>JANHFL010003659.1:807728-819958 GCA_032468155.1 Oxyrhabdium leporinum | reverse complement strand
TTTTTTAAAATTTTAAAACCCCGTTTAAATTAATTAAAAAAGCTTTAAAAACCCCTCACATAGGTTGCTGCCAGTCTTGCTTAATTTCGGGTTGAAAAATATCTTATACACTAATTTTACCTTTTTAAGAAATGGAAACATGGTTGATAACTCCAAAGTTTCAGTCTCATTTATTCTTCTGCTGACCAGCTTTATTTATAATCTGCACACTGGCTGAAGATTATTGAAATTGAAAATTTATACACCTGAAGTGGTTAGAAAGTAACGCATGTTTTCTATATCATGACACACATTAACATGCCAACCACTGTATTTACTTCAAGATTATTTCACTGTGCCTTAGAATGCTAATATGTTGTTCCTATTAATTTCCTTTTTTGTTGTTTTCAGTTAAACTCAAGATTCCAGAGGGATATTCATGTTAATCTGTTACAAGAAAACAATACTTACAAATTTAACAATTTTATTGAATCAGACATCTAACTTAACTGTCTCTAGTCTACAAAAATTATACCATTAGATCATTGTTATCATAGGATTTGTTGTGAAGGTTATTAGTTATTAATCCATTATCCACCCAAGTGATCTTAAAGCCATAATTCATTCTTACCGTAATTTGGTCCTTTATCTAGAGTCCTTATTCTGTAGAGAGAACAGTCTCTTAATTAAAATACCAAAGGATCTACCAGCCCAGTTGCTCTGTCAGTTCCTGTAGTGCAAGTGGCAGGCCAATTTCACTTTCTCAGACAGGGTTATAGGCAAAAGAAAGAAAACAAGAGTTAGTGAAAGCTTATTGAGGGAGGGTGGCTTACCTCAGGTATTTGTATTTGTTTATCTTCAATGTCAGATTGGAAATTGCCCCACAGAAAAAGTAAAACTGAGGAGTCTAGGACTTCCCCTCTCCTTACAACAGCATCCCCCCTTCCTCTGAAGAGGGGGTGCCCAGATGTCTGGGGAGGGACTTTGGAGGATGACGCAAGAAGCAACATCAATAAAAAGAAATAGGCATAGGTGTGCTAGTTCAGAGCAAGGGTCCATGTCTATAAACATCTACCAAGTCACCAGCATACCCGTTGGAGGTCCCAAGAGGATGAGGCCACCAAAATATCCTAAGGTGAGGAAGGTAGGAAAGACTGGAGTGTTTCTCATTCAAAAACATGAATTGGATATTTAAAAAATGGTAGTGGGAAGAAATTGTTAATTGTTCACTTCTTAAGTTGTCTCAGGTGTGATAGGGCCATACCTAACAATCAACGTTCTCTCTCTCTCTCTCTTTCTCTCTCTCTCTCTCTCTCTCTCTCTCACACACACACACACACACACACACACTAAGCCTAAAGCAGTACATATTCAAAATGCTCTTGGGGATATATTTTTGTATGTTTATGTAAGCAATGGATTAGAAACTAGGTAGGACAAACCTTTAACAGCTAGGTACAACAGACCACAACTTGATGATACAGTTTTTATACCTATCCATTTGCACACACAATCAGTCATGAATTAATGTGTTAATTTCAGATTTCCCAGAGAAAATAAAAATGCCTGAGTGCATGCAATAATTGTGTCAGTTATTGTCAATGTGTATGACTGTTATCAGACACCTATTTAAACTGTGTAGACAAACAAGTAGTGGACTATTTGCTTAGATTATGCTCTTCTGAGCATCTCAAAAGAATCTCAATTGATTAAGAACAACAAAAACAGCTGTATTTTTATTTGCTCTTCTCCCTCATTCCATTTTCCAGGCAACTTCAGGTAAAAACTAAGAAGAACCTGCAATGTGTTTGAAATATGTTCAGGCCAGGAAACCAAAATAAATACTACATAACTGAAACAGTTGCAACCTTTCTGGGTAGATATCAATTACATGAGTCTATAATGCCATTAAACAATAAGCTACTAGTAGTTAGTGGAAAAATTATCAAAATAATAATTATATTATAAAATAGAAGATTTCACAGCTAGGTAGGAAGATAGATAAAGTGAATTCAATTATTAAAGTGACTTCCTTTTCAAATTTTGTTGGGAATTTGTATCTTTCAGAATCCATAACAGATTAACCGAAAATTACATGTTTGGTAATTGTGTGTAACAAAGTATGAACTTTTTTTTAAATGAAGCTATTTTTTAGAAGAGGAGTGAACAGTGAAAGAGGTGATCTTTTTGTTTCTGTGTATCATTTTTTTCTGCTGAAAATCACTATTTACTTTGTGACTTCCTTGCAATGTAATTATAATTACAAAAGCACAGGGTATTTTCAGAGAGGTTGAACTGAAAGTCCCTCAAGTTTGAAGAGAAAGTTAAACTCCTGTTTCTCATTTTATTTTTCTGATCCTCTGAACTTGGTTGTTTTCTTGCAGACATTTCATTACCCAAATTAGGTAACATCATTCATGCTCAGATGATGTAAATATTCTGTGCAAATATTCTCCTTTATTGGTACTTTTCTGATCATTACTGCATTCACTTAAGATTGTTTTTTGTGGAAAAAATTACCATTATTTCAGTGAAAGATGTTCCACTGAAGTCAGAATTATATACAGACCATTCATGTAACCCTTTATCATTAGTATAAGATAACTAGTACTTAATTTCATATTGGGGAAGCATATATTCCTTGGTCTTGACTGCATTTTTCCAAAGGTCACCCCTTGAATCAGACTGAAGCAAGAATTTCTGGCTAGCTAATTTGTGTGTCAGGGATTGGCAATTTGTTTTCTCTATATTTTTATTATTGGAAAGGAGGGCAAATGCAGGATTTTCTGCGTCAGGTGCCAGTCAAAATAATTTGACTATCGATATCAGTTGTCTGGGAAGGGAGTGGTGCTATTTACTGTTTTCAGGAAGTAAAATGTCTTAGGCTAATACATTTCGAGTATGCATAGCTATGTTTGCATATCTCACTCAGTGTCAATGAACTCAATAAACCAGAGGAGTTACTTTTGTAGTTTATTTAGGGCTGGGCAACACATTTTATGATAGCCCAAGGCCAAGTGGGCAAGATGAAAAATGACATGGGTAGCTCATGTGAGCAGGGCAGAATTGTATGTTTGTTCCCTGGGTTCTGCATCAATTTCAAAAAATACAATTCTTTAAAAATTGTGGTAAGAAGAACTACCATATCTAGGATTCAGAAATCTGTATGATCACTCAATAGAACACAGTTTTGTGTACCACTTTGCTAATTTTTAAGGGTTTTCTGGAATTTTTCAGTCCAGATATGGATGCCTGATTTTTAGGTTTATTGAGGGCTTTCACCACAGTTTATATCATGTCTGTATGAAATTATATCCCACCGTTTGTTTTTCAAACAATGTTAGCCCTTTTTTGGAACTTAAATTAGGGATTTTGGCTTTTGTCAATTTTCTGTCTCATATCGGCCTGAAATTTTACCATCAATCTTTGTTAATTGTGGCAGGTGAAAAACTGCAAATAATCGAATGATGGGGCATTCGGAGGACACCCCATGCTACCTTGGTAACTTAGTTCCCACAAGCCTGATTCAGTGAGATTCATGAAGGTAGACTTCTGGCTTGCACTCCTATGATATCCGAGTTGAAACCAAGAACCAAGTTTTTTAAAAAAATATTTGACTGCCTAACAACAAATTTTTAATTTATGTTATACTAAATTGGTATTTCTAAAATTTGACAACTTTAAGATGTGTAGACTTCAACTCCCAGAATTCCCCAGGCAGAAGGAGTGATTAAGCAGTGGAGAACTGCATACAGCTCATTTACAATGATCCAGAATTCACTCTGTGTGTGTGTGAGAATGCTGGTGGATAGCTGTGAGGAACACTTTTGGAGCCTTCCAGCACATGAGTTCATTGCCCGTTCATTTAAAAAAAAAACCCAAAGAAGAGAAATTATAGAACAAGCAGTAAGAAAATATGGGATAATTATAAGTGGAAGATTACAGTCTGAAACCTCATCAGATTCTGTGAAAAGAAGCAGAATATGATTGTATGACTATGTTTCCAAAGTTAGTTGAAAAGAACAATTAGTTTTTCTTCAAAAACTGGTATCTTATGAAGTCATCCTTTATTTTTTTATGATTCTTACTTTGTAGGATTAACGTGACTGAAACTCAGATTCTTTAATTCCCTGACTTCTCTAACATTTCTACCTTCTTCATCACTATATGGGGCTTCTGAAGTCTCACTCTACTAGAAGAAAAACGGGTCCTCTTCTGAATATAAAACATGCATGGCTTATAAGTGGAAGGTGAATACCTATGATCTAGGGGAAAATAATCAGATAAACGACATGGCAGGATAACAACAGCCTCTTCTCAGCATACACATACACACACATACACCCCAATGTACTATATAGCTGAAAACCAGTGAAGGGCTTTGATCTTTGCTTGCGAGGCACTTGAAAACAAAAACAGAGAGAGTCAGAATAATTAAAGAAGGTTGGCTTATGAAAGTTTGCAACTTGAAACGAAAAGTCAGATGGATCCACTTCTTCATCCTATGTATACAAACTGGCTAGACTAATGGTTGAATGATTATAATGGAACTGAATCCTTCATGAAATGTAAAGGCAGTGGGGTAGGCTTCTGAAGGTTTTGCCCCCCCCCCGAACAGAAATGGACTCAATGAGACTGCTGCTACTACTCACCATCTAAGTACTACTCCATCAACTACCATATCCTAAGACGATTCTCCTGCATGGCCTAAAGATGAAGCCAGCCTCTTCTAAGTTAAGTACTGAAATAAAGTGGGAGCATTACTAAGGCCCGATTTCTTCCTTCTCTTTGTTTCTTATCTGGCTTCTCTACATTGTGTGACTTGCTCTTTACACTGAAAATCTGAATACATTGATAACATCTGAAATATCTGCATTTAGATCTTTATGACTGAAATGGTATAATGCTGGGTTGGATAAAGGAAAATTCTAGAGTGATGATGAATGAGTCAGCCATTTTGGTCTCTGAGATATTTTGCATTTGCCTGGAGCTGACGTTTGGGGTAGTCCAACACAGGGGCAAAGAGTTGGTATCATATGAAACGAAATTTACTTTCCAGGACAAGGTGTTTTAGGTTTCTTTCCATTCAATGCAACTAATTTCAAAACTTTGATAGATTATCTTGACATTGTATGTATGTATGGGTTTCTGATCAAATGTGGATAAACTATATAAAATATGTTTGTATGTGTTTGCAACAAGCAATATATTCTAGAGAAACTAAGTTTTTTTCCCTAATTATTATACTACAAGTGCAAATTGTGTGGATTGTGTATTCAGTTCACGCAACTAAATGTGGGAGATAAAAAGAGTTACGTAAAAGAAACCTATTTTTTGAAAGAACCTCTGTGTTCCTGTGGGATTTTTAAAAATCCTTCTTGGCTGTCCAGACTTGACTTTGTGAGATTGACCACCATATAAAACTATTTAAATAAATAAATTTCTAACTCCTAAGGCTATTCAGGGAAGGCTGGAGACTCTTGTCCTCTTTTTGTTATCAATGTTATATTTTTATTCAAAAAGTTAAGTGATTTTTTTTTCACAAAAACAAAAGCAAAATAAACAAGACATTGAAAAAAAAGTGCATAAAAAAGAAACAAATTTTGTTTTGATGAAAGAAAACTCCATATTTATTGGCATCTCCTTTCCTTAAATTTAGATTCAAATGGGAGACCCCCAGGGAAAACTGGGAAATCCAAAAAACACAATAATAAATTAATTCCATATTGCTTGCAAGAAAACTACAGGAATGCACCTGTGGTGTTTTCAGGATCTGAGCTTGACTCATGGGTGTGCTTACCATTTCTGAATTGCCATCTCAGAATTTCAACAAAAGCAGGAAAACTAAGAATATACTGATTTTCTTACTACTAAAAAAATAGATTTTCTCATTGTGAGATCTGCCTGGGAACATCTGCATAAATACTTTAAAAAATAAACATATTTAATTTGAATTAGGCTGTGTAAAAGGTCATTTCCCATTCAAGTACTAATTTAAGAAAAGGGGATGCCAATAACTATGTAAAGCTATATGGAAAAAAGATCCTGGAATTTATTTTCCCCTTATTTTTATAGGTGTAATGGTTCTATTCTTAATTGTTTTTCTTCTGAATAAATGCAAAAACAAAGTTAATACATATTTCAATTTTAGCTTTCAATAAGGGACTTTATTTTTATTTGTTAGACATGCTACCAAAACTAAAATTCTCTAGAACTAAAATACTAAGATGGAGATGTTTCTAAGAAGGATGTTTCATGGATATAGTGTGCTGCATATAAACAACTGAATATTAGCCCTGTATGGACTGATTGGTATTCACTACACATGAGAGTTTCATTTTGAACAGCTTGTCAAATATTATAGGACAGGGTTTTTTTTTAAATTATCCTGCCTTTTTTTTTCATTTTCAACTCAAGGCAGTAAACATATTAATACTTCTCCACAACAACATCCCTGTAAGGTGAGTTGGGCTTTCTACCGAATAATTACGGAGTAAACTTCATAGAACTTAATGGAATTTTTTTCTGTGTAGTCTATGGTTGTAATGCACATAGGAGGAAATTAATTCACCAAAGTCAGTAGGACTTTTTTTTTAAATTAAAAAATGGTAGGGTTGTGCTGTTAAAATGCTTTCTCTGCTTTCAGTTGATCAGAACAGCAAAAGAAATGGAGATAGACAGCTTTCACTGATTAATGCATGTAGATGAGTGTGTTAGAAATATATACCTAAGAAATACTACAAAATGTGAAAGAATTTGAAATATATTTGGAAAATTTCTATAGGAATATCATTAAACAACATGCACACCAATTTGCCCTTTTTATAATTATTCTTTTTTGATGTTGTCTTTTGGGATTTATCACATGTGTAGATACAAGTGCATAGATGGCATGAATATACATGAAATATACTTTATGTGGTTTAACATAAAAGTCAGTCTGATATACTATGACATGTTTTTATGTCTCAAAAGAGGAAAGAAAAAATTAAGTCATGCGTAAAAGGGCAAAACAAAGAAAAAAGATTACAATTTTCACATTTTCCATATAGTATAGTCAGAAAAAGAAGAAAAAGAAATACCCCTGGTAAGCAGATTGGGCTATGACAACTCCTGTGGCTTTGGCAGGTGGCTTGCTCACAATATAAATACTGATTTGTTTTTGAGGATTCTTCACTATATATCCATCCACTGACCTCATCTGATCTGAAAAGCAAAGCCCCAGGCGGTAAGTTCACTTGGTTTTCCAATTATTCTGAAAAATCAAACTATCAAAGATTTTATACTTTTTTTTAATGGATTATCTACATCACCAACTGTATTCTGTCCAATTCAAAATAGTATCTCACAATACTTGAGGGGACATTTAGATTTTCACAAAACATTCTTTACTCAACTTATTCCATGGATTTTATATAAACCAATATAAATTTGATACAGTGTTTGGTTCAAAATTCAGGATGTGTGCCAATTTTGTACATGCCAATTAGATGTGCAAATTGAGATAGCATAAATACTGACACTTATGATACCAATACCAACTTGAAATGGTATTTTGCAACAGGATCTCAATGAACATTGCAAAGGAATTGACTTGTAGTATTAATTATCTAAATCCTGGTTTCTTAAATACTGTAGTAGGAAATATGTATTGGGGGGGGGATTTCAATGTATTTAAAATATATTCAGATTTTCTGAATAAGTTCAATGCCTTGATATATGATATATGAGAAATGCCCTCTTAAATGCATTTATTTTAATTGAAATATGCTGGGTGGTATTCTAAAAGTCAGCGTTAAAAAATGTTAGATCCAGAGACTGTATTTTGACTCAGGCATTCCTGCATGAATAACAGCTGCTATAAAGTTATAGTAGTTTTAAAGATAACTTCCAGCACTCTATGCATCTGATGAAATGAGCTATAGTTCACAAAAGCTTATGCAGTTTATGACATTTGTAGTTACAAAACATGCTATCAGATTTCTAAAGCACGCATAACTGTTCTTTTTTTGTTTGTGTCATAGGAGCATGGGCTCCTCCAATTAAATTGTTTGTCTATAGATTTAGGGTCAAGAAATAAATAATTTCTTCTAACAGAATGAGTTTAATTTGGGAAAAACCACTGTCAATGCAATACAGTGATGATGCAGTGATTAATTCAAACAGATGCTTAAAATAATTGGACAGAGTTATTAAAACCTATTAGTTTGGCTATATGGAATTTTTGTACGTGGAGGCAGCATGCCTAAAGATTAGATGCTGGACATAAACATCATAATGGCTGTTACTTTTATGTTGGGCTTGTTTGTTTCATAAAAGACTCTGGCTGGACAATGGTGAAACCAATGACTGAAAAAAATGGAAAGCAGAACTTTTTGTGGATTCTCATAAAAAAGTTTTCATAACAGTAACAGCTATGGAGGCATTTCTTCTATAAAAGAAAGAGATTGCAGTATTTGACCTTCCACCGAAAATACCAGAGAAAGTTCCATGATGAAAAACTCAATATATGCAAGTAGCACTTTGAGGTGTGTCTTTGAATCTGAATTATCACTGAAGCAATTCACACTCTATGATTGTTTAAATTCTGACTTATTACTTGCCGTGAAATCTAAATATGCTTTTCTGTTTATGTATTATTTAAAGCAGTTACCTACCTCTAATGGTAAGCCAACATTCTTGTTCAAATATATGTGCCAATATAGATAAAATTATATATATTACAATACATGTGGAAAAAAAATTGTTTTTGAAATTGTAAAAGTGTCTTATTTATTTGCATTAAAATATAGAAAGTTTCTCAGAAAATGATGGAGGACCAGTTATTCAAGACTTTATCTCTCTAAACCATTGCAATCTGAAAACATAAAACTAGGATATATAAACAATTTGCAAGAAAGAAAATTTAAAAAATCTTCCAATCTCATGTTTTGATTTTGGGTTTATCTGTCAGTTGTGGATACAAGAAAACTTCCACTTCATGAACTTGGAGCAATAATGAGATGAGCATAATTTCAATGTCAGTTATAATTTATTTATAATTTATATAATAAATTAGACTTCATTTAAATTATATGAGAGAATTTAATAACCGTATGGATCACAAATCACAAATGGGTTTCCAGAACTCATATACTAAATCAGTTCAGGATCTATTTTGTAATTAAGTAATATTTGCAGGGTCCCCTAAACTTTTGGAGATCAATGCCGTGATAAATAGATTTTGCAGTTTTATAACTGTAACTGAGAGGTTGAAAGCAGTATCACATATTACATAAAAATTAGGATAACTTTTGAGCAGAAATGTAAATGAGAGATAGGAGTTTAACTTTTGTCTTTTCCTTTGCTCTGCTGCTTAATAGGTTTCCAATCTATTTTTTTCCAAGTGAGTTTCAGATTCTATGCTTCCCTGTTTTATGGATGGGAAAAATTGCAGAGGAGGTATAGGTGGATCAAAGTAATTGTTCTGTGTTCTTGGTACTTCTGTTTTTTTGAGTGGTTGTACGCCAACAAAGCTATTAAAATCACTATGTAATATTTATACTTTATGTAAAGTTTTGGATACATGAATTTATGCAAAGTAATCCAACCCTGGGCTTAATCTATAAATTTAATGGTGAGTGAGTTGTAATTTCTGGATCATGTTTGGACTTATAAGGTAAACAGCATTGCATATGATACAACAATGCAAAATTAGTTGTTCAATTTCCCATGAACAAAACTTCCCCCAAATAAAAAATTATATTAGTTGTTTTATTGAAATCTCATGTACAAAATGGTTCCCCACAGAATTTCAATTTATTATTTAATGTCAGCTTGGAAGGATTGTCTAATTCTATTATATAATAATTAACACGGACATCATGCATATATCTTTTTAATAGGGACATTTTTACACCTTTGGAATTAAAGAGTTTGAAAACAGATGATTAAAATGGATTTTCATGGACCTTCCAAGGCTTTGCCACTTGTCCAAGAAAATCAGAAGGGAAAATTCATTTAAGGATTGTCATTCTCACAAAATCCAGGTTTCTCTTTGTCTCTTTTTTTAACGGCATTCAACATTTAGCAGATAACTTCCAGTCTATTAATTTTATGACTCCCATTCAAATGTGTCTTTTAAAAAGAGAAGTCGAGAAGTGGAACTCCTATAAATAACAGGTTGTTTTGTTCTTCAGGTATCAATGTTTCTGTAATTGCAATTATAACTGAATTGTTGTTTATTTTGGTGTTTTAGTCTTTTTACTGTAAGAGGGAAATGTAAGTTGCTTAGAATCCCTTTGACTGAGTGGCATACACAATCTAGTAAATACATTTAACAATGTTTATAGATAATTCTAATCTGTAGAAACTGCAGACCCTGTTCCATGTTAGGTGAACTTGAGAACACATGGTATAAGTTAGGCATTTCTGGCTCATCCATTTGCCAAGAGGGGAATTTTTAACCCCATAGAAGTGGTGCGATGCTTGGTTTGACGTATAGGAAAGTATTTATATAGCCGCTTGTGACATACATTTTCGGGGAATGTGGATCAGTGGTTTGCAAATCATTGTGTAGAAGCATTTTCTTCTGATTTCTACAAAATAAGCATAGGGTCTGGGTTTGCAAAGGACGCTGATAAGAAACAAGATGACTTCAAAATTTTGGGAGGCAAATGAGTATTACTTAGGATGAAGTTAAGGGCCAGGAACAGAAATATTATATTAAAGTTTGGGATTATAGGAGGGGATAGATTTTACATTTAGATGACTCCCTTTAGTTTCTGGTGTGCAATACTTTCTACTGCTCACTAATATGGTACCTTTTTTCGTATAATCCTTAGAAAGTATGAAAGTCATGACTACGTAAATTCCAAATTGTAACCTGCCAAGCAAATATTCAAAAGAGACATTTCTTGAAACAAGCTAATCTAAAAGACATTTTTTAATAATTGCATTTGTTACTGAATCAGTTCTAGGATCTACTATAGTTCCCTAAGATATAGTGAGATTTCTAACAAAGGCTTTTCAGTAATTTCAGTGATTGTTTTGAGATTGAGAAACAAGTCATAATTCATAAAATAATGGTAAACCTTGTAAAATGAATATACATGTTATGGCCTACATTTCTACTTGAGGCATATGGAACTACATATAGGACAGGATCATAGTATAATGTACTTAGTATGACCTGATATTTCTCAATTTGATTGGTTATGTGCATCAAGTCAGTGATGACTCAGTGATGCATAAATAGATTTTATCCATGAATACTTCTTTATTATTTTGAAGTTATTTTCCTCCTTTCCTATTTATATTTATATAAACCCACTATGATAGATCTGATTATTGAGGGAGAGTTGTCTTTCCCATGATGATTTCTTTTTCAAGAACATTATATATTCATTTTTCAAAAGGATTTGTTTCCTACCAATAAACTTCACATATTTATGAAAACTGTATGTATTTAGGTGCAATAATTTTTTTTAGAAAGTCTATTTCATTCAGAAATTCTGCAGGTATACATTCAGGAAGTATGCCTGTGAACAATTTGTATTTCCAAATATCTGTATTGTAAGGGGTTTATTTTAATGATTGATGTTTATTATTTGAAAAGAATTTCACTATATGTTAAAAATGAAGGTTGCACTGTGATCCTTTTTAGCTGTATTTTATCACCTGACAAGGCAAAACACATTCATATGCCACTGACCATCAATTTCCTATGGTTAATGCCTATTTGGATCACTGAGAAAAAAATATTTTTTCTGTAGCAAATATGTGAGGTTGGGGAAAATATGCACAAACATATATTCTAAGCAAACATGCACACTCATGTATAAAATCCAAGTGGAGCAAGCTTCTCAATGAATACACATGGATGTTTAAAAACATGTGTTCATGGATATTTTACTTGCCAAGCTTCCTACTTATTGATGTTATTTTCTAGGAACCGTTTTTCTCTGTTGCGGCACAGTATATTCTTTATACAGATCTATAAATCCTAGTAATGAAATGCAGATTGCAGAATTCTTCAAAAAAAGTGTAGTATGTCTCAAAATCATATTAATAACAGTAGCAAAACTCACATTGGATGGACTTTATAGCCACATTTGGCCGTCAGTAAAGACTATGGTATGTTTTAAGAGTCGAGTATCAAAAATATAAAGCAATAAGACAACTAGTTTGTTTTATTTATTAAACAAAGTTATATGGGTGTAGATCTATCAGAAGGAACTTTGGATGTCAAAGAAAAATAAATCTTAATTTTA
>JANHFL010003659.1:737141-806974 GCA_032468155.1 Oxyrhabdium leporinum | reverse complement strand
CAGAAGGAACTTTGGATGGCAAAGAAAAATAAATCATAATTTTAAAAAAATTGAAAAACAATAGTTTATGATGCAGTTTAAAAGCCTACTTTAACAAGACTTTCAAATCAGTCTTAATTTGGAAACCTCAAAGAGGTAGGATTAGGATTTCATCTATTTGGGGGTTTTCGACGTTTTATAATAGCAAAAACAAGTAGCACAGTTGCCTAAGAAATTGCAAATTTGGCTGAAATTTATATTGCACAGCTTGTTTAAAATAGGAAAAGTAATTACTCTACAGTTAAAATGCGTTATTTTCGAAAGATCGAGACTGCTTAACAAAACAATGCATATACGAACTAGAATAAAACTACAACTTCTAGCACGCCTCGCAGTCTCCTATATTAGGCTAAGGTGCCATTTCCTTTGTGGGAGAGGAGACAAAGCAAACGAGAAACTGCCTACAACTCCCAGAAGGCTATGCAGAAAAGAGCCGCAGCTTCTTTGACCCGCCCCCCTTCCGGAAAAGGAAAGTTGTACTGTACTTTTGTATGCCGCCCTCTCACTGTCAAGTGACTCTGGGCATCTTACACGATTAAGTTGTACAGTACAGTATTCCTTTTAAGGCGACAGGAAACGCTGCTTTCCAGTTTGAGGAGAGTTTTAGATTGTATGTAGATACTAAATTGTATATAGATAGTAGACTATAATGGAACTACCCTATGTTTTTGCACAATGTTTCAGGTAATACATTAAGAGTTCCTTGGTAATAATAATGGAATTGAGAGGTTGTGAAGCACCACATATGTTGAAAATATGTATATTATTTTTAGAAAAATGGAAATACATTTGCCCTTCTCTTTGTTTCTCTGCTAGAATAGCACCAAGTGTGTTTTTAAAATATGTCAGGAACAGAGAGAGGAAGAGTCCACGCCAGTTACTGACATTGCTTTTTTTAAAGACTTGGGTCTTGACCATATAAAAAAAAGATGGTTGAAGTGTACGTTAATTTGATTACATTTTATTCTAGATATTACCAATTCTCAATGCCTGGTCCCAAGGCACCCTGTTTGCAAAGTTCCAAGATAGTATTTCAGCCTAGCCTGAGACTAACTAACCAGAATCGGCCATCTGTGGTGATACGGGCTGCATCATATAAGCAACCAGTAAGTCATTGTATGTGACATTGAAGGTGGGCTTGTCATCTAGCTGATGAGGCTTCCTGAGAAATCCATCCATTTCTGTTGTTTTGCTTTCAGATAAGGTTTTTATGGAAGTGGTTTGCCCTTGCCTGCTTCTTAAGAGCTGAGGGAGACCACCATCCAGCTGGTTTTGTGCCTAAGGCAGAAAAGTCTCCCAATTTTTAGCCTGATGCTTTAATCACTATACCAAACTGGCTCTCTAAACATCTAGATTTAAATTCTGATTCTCCAGAGGTAGTAGCTTGATCTTGGGTATGCATGTAATTTATCAAAAATATTTTTAATACTACCTTTCTTGGCAATATTCGTTTTCTAATAAATAACATAGATATGAATGTAAAAGCACCAGTTGTTAACACACTGAACATAAATATATGCAGAATATTAGCTTACCAGATAATAGAGGATCAAAAGATAACTTTGTATTTCTACACCTTTGCACTTCTAGCTCATTAGCAAGTCACAAAATTTTCCACACAATCCACTGAATTGTACAAACTAATGGGTTACCTATATGCTCATTAGCCTTTACAATGACATGTGAACCAATTCTATACTTTTGGGGACATCAAGTGGCAGATATTTGCCTTGTGAAATGTTGAGAATCATAGAGCTGTCCGGTAAAGGGCATGGCTTAAAAATGAGTGCTGAGCATGTGTCCTGGATATTAAGGAGAAAGGTTCAGGACAGTTCTGCCTTACACTCATTGGACATCCTTCAGAAATCCAGATGTGTTGGAGCTCTGACTGCCAGTTGGGTAGGCACTGGTTTGCTGTCGGAAAATAGAAGTGCTTCAGGATTTGGGGCTTGGCATTCCAATATTCAGTTTTTACTCCACAGATTTTTTACTCTCCTCAGAACACCCATGCGGATAGCAGTCAGCAGTTGCAACTCCTTCCACCTTCTGGCTCAGTCTTGCCACCAAATCTTCAGCCAGCAAGTTCAAACCATGACTTAGCATCTCGTAAGTAGAAGCTGGGAAAACAGGGCATGTGTAGCCTGGAGCTGCTTCCCTGCCTTCTTCTTGCTAACCAGTTTTGTTTCAGGGATTAATAATGGGAAAAGGGACTGGGCTCACCAGGCTGTTCATACTACATCACCCACCAGGGAAAATGCTCAAGGAAAGCAGCTTCGCACAGTTGCCACCTCTTGCTTGCACCAGTACCAGGAAAGGTGAGCCAGTCCATCTTCACTACCTCTGCCTACTTCTTCCATCAAAAACTTCCCTCCCAGATATCTCTACAAATAGTAAAGCAGAAGTTTTGCTATTTCCCATTACAATTTGGCCCTCTGCTGCAATTCTTCTCAATGTTCAGAAAGTTTTGCTAATCCTTTGAATAGCAGAAGATGAATGCTTCAGATGGAATTATAGGCTGACTCTGCAAACAAGGTGAGATGATTCCTGGGGAATCAAGCTGACTGGATGTATCATTTGAGTTGTTCCATATGTTCTGGGCAAAAACCAGTTTGGGGTAGTGGTTAAGGCATCAAGCTAGAAACTGGGAGACCATGAGTTCCAGTTCTGCCTTAGGCACAAAACCAGTTGGGAGACCTCATGCAAGTCACTGCCTCTCAGTTCTAGGACACAGACAGTGGCAAACCACTTCCAAAAAACACCTTGCTAAGAAAGCTGCAGGGATTAGTCCAGGCAGTTGCCAGGAGTCAAAACTGAAAAGCTTATTGATAATACTCAATATTCAGTTGTCGGTCTACTTGCTTCTATATAGGGAAAGTGATCTCTCTGTGGTGATTCTATCTTGTCCTCTGGCAGGAAAAAAAATGTTTGACCGTTTCTGCATTCAGCTTACTTAATAGGGACTTCTACACTGGCGTTCATATACTAATTCTTTCTGTTCATTCACATACCATGCAATCGCCTAATGTACAGTAGCATGCTGTAGAGACGGCACTGGTGCAACTAGCAACTAGCTAGCTAAGGCAACTAGCAATTATCTAGTTAAGGCAACTAGCCCTGTTACCAAACCCACATCTGCAGTTTCACTACAGCTTTCAGGTTTCTCATCCAAAATACAGGGAGGGAATTCTGAGAGATATGATCCAACACATTTGAAAGAGGCTAGAATGGAGCAAGTGACTCAAACATTATCTGCACAACCCTTGTCTGAATGGAAATCTAAAGGGCCATCAGACTTCAGGGGTTTCTGTTTGGACTCTAGGATCGGGCAGAGCTGGAATGTTCCAGATCCTATTCATTAAGGAGTACCACCCAATGGACCTAGGAAGTGTGCTTTCTTTCTCACAGCACCTTCCCCTAGAGCAAAATCCCACCCCCGAGATATGTCTGACCCACCCCTGGCCATGTTTCTGAAAACCATGTTTTTCCTCAGACTTTGGATTAGAATGTGTATTGGGTCTTATTTGTGCTTCATTGTTTTTTTGCGTGTTTCCCTCCCCTCAGCGTTAAGATTTTTAAATGGTATTTTATATCATTGAAGCTTTTGAAGAGTTGGGACTTTATAATTTAATAAAATAATGAAAATATTGCACATGTAGGCTAAACAGTTGCATAAACAAGTTCTCCAATTATGCGCAAAAAAAATTCTGTATAGATAACCTGATTTGGAGAGCTGAGTTTACTGCTTCATGCATGCTCATTTCCTACTTACATTCCTTAGTAACATGGCACTATGTGGGCCCCATACCACAAATACAACAAAGGCATGCACTGCTTGTTTTAAAAAGTTGCTGGGGATGAATTCTAAACATTTTAAGGATGCTAACCAGCCAGTATGGTTAAAAATGAAATTATGTTGAGACAACCTGAGATAAGATATATTGATGTCTGAAAACTATCTATACGGTATTGGGCTGTTATTATTTGCTAGATTCTGCCCTAGTTCCATTCTTCTCCCATCAGATTCTGCCAGCCTGCTGTGGCTCCTCTTCTCTGTTCATGGACAAGGACAGCCTTTTCAATGAAAAAGTTGGCCTTAGGGTGCAAATAATGGGCTGTTTGCAGATTGACCAAAATAATAACTTGAATTGTGCAGTGAATGGGGCATTCTCTTTGGCTTGGGTGGCTTTTTGCTCTGTTCTGGGTCCAAATAGGCTCAATTCCTGGACTGCCACATTCAGCCAGGTCTCTCTTTGAGCCAAGTAAACATTGTTATCATGGTGCCCCATCCAAAGCTCCACTATCAGAACTTCCAAGTATCAGCCCCTAATTTGAGGGTCAGGGACAGAACATTAGGAACTAGCAACATTAATTACAATACAGGTAGTTCTCGATGTACAACACTTCATTTAGAGGCTGTTCAAAGTTACAATGGCTTATGACAGTTTTTCAGAGTTAACGACGATTGCAGCATCTCCATAGTCGCGATCAAAATTCAGATACTTGGCAATTGACATATTTATGATGGTTGCAGTGTCCCAGGTTCATGTGATCACCTTTTGCGATGATCTGACAAGCAAAGTTAATGTGGAAGCCAGATTCACTAAACAATCGTGTTACTAACTTAACAATTGTAGTGATTCTCTTAACAACTATGGCAAGAAAGGTTGTAATATAGAGCAAAATTCACTTAACAGTTGTCTCGCTTAGCAACAGAAATTCTTGGCTCAATTGTGGTCATAAGTTGAGGACTATCTATAGTATCAATTTTAAATGCACAGTGTGGCTATTTTTATAATGCATTTTCTTTTTCCAATTTAATCTGAACAGTACCAAAAGCAGTTCTTAGCAGCTGCTGACAATCTTACCGGTCCCTCTTTCTATTAGAATTTCACACCTCTGCATTTCTGCTCTATTATTTTAATAGCTACACAGATTTGCAACACATAAATTGGAAAAGAAAGCAAGCTTCAATTCCATGTCATGTTCTTCAATTTCAAATCATGTTCTTTTAGTTAAGATTCCACCTCTGTCATAATTGCAATCTTATGAATTCACTACAGGTTAAGACCCAGAGCTCTAATCCCAGTTCTGATGAACCATCACCACAAAATGAGAGCCCAACTCTTTCAGACTTGCTTCTCAATTGTTTAGCTTCTTCTTGAAATGCCTTGTACTATCAACTTTGAAGGGAAAGCCTATGACTGGTGATGACTCTGGCAACTGCCGATTCTGTATTTGGTGGATGGAAGGAGGATTCTAGGTTGAATGCAATCATTTACACCCACCAAGCAAAACAAAATGTTGCCTTGCTGCTTCTTCAGGATTCTCACTGTCTTGAAGTTGGCACTGATTAGAAGCAATCATAGGATAGTAGTTTCAGTTTCGCGTGCCTGGATGAACGCAATCAAGCTGTCTATATTCTGCACAAAGTAGTTATTACGGTGCTTCATCTTGCCTAATGTGCATGGGTGACTCAACAGTGAAACACCACCAGAATGGCAAAAACAAAAATAAAAAAAAACCTCTGAGGGTCAGTGATCAATATGGTTTGAAAAAAGTGGTAGTTGGGTGATACGACTAAAATGGCCTGTGGCTATTGTCATTTGCAGAGTCACATACAGGGAATGCAGAGCAGATAATACTGAGTGGCAAATACAAGAAGAGTTGGTGCGCAAATTAGAAGATCAGGTGAGTGCAATCTTGAAAGAAAGGGACATGCTTAGAGGAAATCACATTCCTCTGACTAATCTAACTGCACCTAGCCTAGACCATCTTCCACAATTCTTAGTTATGGCCATGCTAGTTGGGAGATTCTGGGAGATAACCCTTAAGTTAGCAAACCTAGCACTTCCAAATGGGGAAAAACCTCAAAGCAGGAACCCCCCAAATAGCCAAATATAGTTTAAATGTGTTTACACTTATTATTCAATCCCTAAAATTTGGAAAGAATAAACTGGAGTTATTGCAAATACAAATGAAGGCAGAGGTACAATTTAAAGACATCCTTATATTCCCAAACTCTGGGCTCCATCATTAACTATATGAAGAATTTTCTTTTAATATGGGGTTAGATAATATGATAAGTGGAAACATGCATGATGTTTCCTGCATATTTTCAGTAAAGTTGAATGGTTCATCTAGAAACTGACCAGTTTTCCCTTCTTTGTTCTGTGGTGCAGCTGGCACAAGAAAAGCAGAAACTGGCTGTTATGAGGGCAGAGCTAGCATTGACCTCCCATTTACAGCTTCCATATGGGTCAGGGCTCATCTTCTCACCGCAGACCAAAGGGCCAAGGAGTGAACTTGTGAATGGGATCTGTGTTTCCAATCACCACGGGTTCTACAGCAATTCAGGTGAGAAGTGCATCGTGGGAGACTGAAGGCAGGACTCCATTTCTAAATTTTAAATGTTAAGATTACAAGAGTTTGCATCTAGATGAAGGATCAAGATCTGCTATTTGTCTAGAAGAGGATGATTGCAAAATCCCACCTGGGATGCGTAAGGCTGAAGAGTGAGCATAAAAAAAGCAGAATGGTGTGGGTGGAAGTTGAGCCATTTCGAGTGGGAACAGCTCTGGCAAACTGGAATGCAATCTGTGTTATAGGTTTTTACTTTATGCAAATAAGAACAATTTATTTGCTTAATATAGAGGCAGTGCCACTTAACAGCTTAAGTCCATTGATAAACAAGTTTCTGGGCTTCATGAGACTGCTCAGCACAATGGTTAGAGCCAATAGGGAGCTAACCAGCTTCTGGATGTATACAGTAGTGAATTTTTATTTGCTGTACTTGAAGACTTGCTGCAGGTTGTTGGTCAGCTTTTACTTCTATAGAAGCAGGTTTCTAATATTTAGAAAGCAAATGCCTTCAAGAAAGCAGAAAGGAAATAGGACCGGAAGACTCCGGAAAGTAGAAGATTGCCTGACTAATTACTTTTGTCACCACAGTGAAAACCCCCAGCATGGACTATTACCGGCATACCACAATCCGCCCACCCTTCACATACGCTGCCCTGATTTGTTGGGTAAGTTATTGCAAAATATGCCAACTTCACACAAATAGCAAGAGATTATTTTAAAACAGGATACATATTTTTGCAAACTCATTCTCCTCCAATCCTACTTTCTTAGGGTACTGAATGCACTTGTAAATGATGCTATTTCCCATCCTATCGCCATAATTTTCTCTTCCTAGCTGCAGCAGTATCCCATATCCACAAATACTTATTCTCTATATTTTAAACAGTCACATTTTACCAATAGCAGCAACTTCAGATGTTCTACAGAACTGCAAAACTCTCTTTAAACAGGTTGTTTGGGGATGGTAAAAATAATATTGGGGCAAAGAAGCTGCTGATTTACCTTTGTACACAACACACCAATATCCCTTTCAATAAACAGCCATGCTATGAAGTACTGATGCTATGATTTGCAGGCCATCCTAGAATCTCCCAAGAAACAACTCGGCCTGAGTGAAATTTACCGTTGGTTCAACAATTTTGGCTACTTCAGACACAACACTCCTACCTGGAAGGTGAGCTGAACTCAGGTTTGAACTCAAAAGGGGAAAGATGAAACTGAAGTTTGTGAGAAAAGAGGTGCTTCCATATGAAATTGGCAGGAAAAACCAAAGTAACAGAAAAGAGAAAGAAATAGGTGGACTATGGTTAAGAAAATGTGTGTGAATTAACTTCAGAATTTGGAAATAAGCCTCTCCTAAGTATTTCAGTTCAAAATGTAAGCAAATCACAGAAACACAATTGGTTATGATCAAAGTAAGTCACCTCTTACTTCGAAATTGAATATAAAAACATGAGAGGAAGGAATAATACCCCAAAATAATTGGGCAAGACTATATAGAAAAAAATTTCAGAAATACTGATTCCACCCTATGTAAGAGTGAAAGATCTCGTTTGCATGCAGATGGTGCTAGATAGCAAAGTCCTAGATAACTTCCCTGGAAAGCAAACCCATGTTTTGCTTTAAATGACTATAAGCAAGCCAAATGGAATATACTGGGGAGACTAGTGATCTGATTCGATAAGAGGAAGCTGCTGTTAGAATGTTACCTAGTTCTGTAATAATCCCTAAACATATTCTTGCTAACAATTTATAGAAGATTTGCTTTAAAAATTAACTTCAGAACAGACCAAAGTTAAAGGGTTGAAGAGCAAATAAAGGAGCATTAAGACCAGACTATAAAAAGAACATTGATATATCTGCCTGTTGAAAGCATGAGAAAGGTGAGAGATTTTGGAAGGTAACCTGAATGAAGACTCTGGCTACGAAAAATGCAAGTTTAACCATCACTGCCTTTCTTCAATCCACAGAATGCTATTCGACACAACCTGAGCTTGCACAAATGCTTTGTGAGAGTGGAGAACGTCAAGGGAGCTGTTTGGACGGTGGATGAACTTGAGTACCAGAAGAAAAGAAGCCAGCGTTGTGCTACTTATCCATACCCACTTTTGTTCAACCAAGAAGGTGGTTCTGTTGCACCACTGGAACCCACTGGCCAGCCAAAAACACGTCTCCCCACTTTTTTGGTTTCCCAGGAACCCCTGTGAGCTGAGCTGACACTCCCCCATCATACACAAAGACAGCAGTGTTCAAGACCCTGTTTCCAAGCTATGGATGCAGAAGCATCAAATTTGGAGGCAGAACATTTTGAAGCAGAGGCAATCTAAACTGACCACACGTTGCAGTGTTCTGTTAATTCATAGCAGCAGTCCTAGTATTCTGAATAAAGAAAAGGGGAAAAGGGAATTTTATTGTGTTTTTAGGAGAAAAGGAACAAGGGCCTTGTTTGAAACAATAAATGGAGGAAAGAATGTCCCCATTGCATATCTGTTTCTCCAGTACAGACACAAAGACTTCACATTGTGCCCGAAATGTGCTGCACTTTGACTGGTTTTTGCAATTTAGGCAGAGCCTGGAAGAACGAGCCCTGCTCACTCTCCCCATTTTTTCTGGCTAGAGGCACAGTAGAGTCTTAATGAAACGAGCTTGGTTGGGCTCTTGAACCATCTAGAACTGTGTATCAAGATGGGATCTTCATGTCTCTCGGGAACGGCTGAGCAGTGATATATTTTCCTGCTTTATGGCCCGATAATCTCCAAGTATCCTCTCCAAATTGCTCAGGGTTTTCTTGCTGGTTTCACTCTCAATCTGGAAAGGGGAAACAAACAAATGGGGTCCATTATTTTAGACAGGAGGCACACCTGCACACTCTGCAATCCATCATGCTGAATTAATCCATCAAAAATGAAAAAAAAACTGAAAATAATGGCATTCGGTTCCCAAATTATCACTTTCACACCAGCACACACTTTTTCTAAAATTATACTTTTATCCTTAATTATTACAGCTTTAACTGTAAAAGAGACAGGGATATCTGGAAAAGATTTCGAACCATTTTCCAATAGGAGGTGGGAAGCCTTTTAGTTGATGGGGGAACTTCATTTAAACTTTTTTTTAATGGCATGATTATCTTCAGCTATCAAGTACTGCCATAACAGAATGATTAAATATCCAATGGCAGCACCAGCATGTCCAAACTATTGAGGAGGGTGTTGTAGGTTTTGGTGAGCTTATAACCCAAAAGTGATTTCCACAGCTTTTCAATATAACTTTGATACCAGCATCAAAAACCTTTTCGTAGTTTGCCATCAAAATTAAGTGGACAGAATTGGGGGGGGGGGGGGGGGGAGCAGCCGTGGCGGCGGGGGGGTTTAAAGGATACTGTGATTTGCCCATGCCTGTCTTGGAAGGTCTGCTTTGATACTGCCAGGCTAATCATGTATCTAAAATTGCAAATGCTTCTCAGGAAAAAAAATAGTGCTTCCTCTACTTCTCCTTTTCTAATCAAGGGTTAACAAAATTATTAAAAAAACTGATTTCACTTTTATTCCTAGGGTTGGTTTTTTGGGTGGTGGTGGTGCTAAATCAGGTTATGTTAAGAACCCATACCAAAACTTTACATTTGACGTTCCCAAACTGTGCCCCATGGCATCACCGGGCCACAAAGCAAGCTCACAGGGCACTGTGAGATGTTTTACTACTTAATAAATGGATCTATTAATGAATTTGCTGTGATGCCCTGGGGCACTGCAGCACCCAATTTAGAACTGCTAAGGATGCCATGAACCAAAAAATGCCTGAGACTGTCTACCCTAGACAAACATAATAGAATTAATAGGCATTATTGTATAACACTGCACAGGAAACTTTATTACTCAAGAAGCAGACAATATACACTACAAGATGTATGACCCGATTCCTAGGGTCATAATCTTATTCCTGCTTAATGGAGAGAAAAGGGAAAGTGAGCAGGCAGTCGAGGTCATACTGGTCTAGAGGGATTCTGGCTTTTTAATAGCTGCCTCTATAATAAGAGACTGGGCTTTTCATTAAAAATAACCAAGAATATTGAACATTATTCCTAATTTCAGCTGAATATATTAGGGAATTGCAGAATCAGAAAGCAACGCAAATTATTAGCGAACCCCATCATATTTTATACAGAGTTTAGAGAGGCTTTCACACATATTCTCTCACAACAATGAGGAAGGAGAGATAGAGGATCATGAGAAAGCTACCAGAAAGGCAGAGGGGCAGGTATCTACACAGAAGAGCAACTGTTCAAGAGCTATTTTATTTCAAGGAATGAAATGAACAGCTGACAATGGACTGAAACTAACAAATTTCAAATGCATACAAATAATGATAACTGTGTGAAAGCCATAATGGTTTCCTTCTGCCACCTGTATTTCAAGTCAGACTCACCTGCTCCTCAAGATCCCGAATTTCTCGCAAGATGGTACCTGTGTCCTCAATAGTCTGGATCAGTTGACTGCAATTCTAAGGGAAAGGCAGAAATGGCAGCTTCAACTGGGAAGGGTCCCAAGTAGGTATAATGCAGTGTGGACCATCTTGGGTATATAACAAGTTAACTCTTAACAAAGGTAGGATTACATTTACAAGGGCACATGTGAAGTAGCCTAATAAGATTATATATCCACATCACATATCTGCCCTCATACCATGATTATGTTGTTTCGTTGGCCTATCTTTCAAGCTTCCAGAATGCGACTGATGCAAATGCACTAAGCAGTACTCAGTGTAAAAATTCCAATATATCAGTCCTGAAATACCCAGTTGCAAAGTATTTACCGGACTCAAATCAAGATCCTGGTTTTAAGCCTTAATGCTTGTAGCTAGTCTACGCTAGGGACTGCCTGCCTCATTGTTCAACCCTCCCAGATGGGCAGTTCAGGCTCACTTGTACGGTCGTAGCCAATACACCTCTTCTGCATTGTCTTCAAATAATGGCAGGACTTTCCTGGAGGAATGGCATGGGCATGGCAACCTGTGGCCCTTGGCTTATTTTCAAGTGCCTTTTACAAGCAAGCCATCTCTAAAAGATATCAGACCCTTCCCTAGCAGCCTCCTGGAGGAAAACTGAAGAGGGAGTTGAAAGATTACAGGGAAGGGAAAAAAGGAGTGCAGGGAAAAGAAAAAGAAGGGTATCAGAGTAGGAAGGTACCTCCTATCCATGCACATTGTTCCCTTTGTGCCTCCCACCAGATTATGTCCTATCTCTAGGAAATGTAGCCCTTAACAAAAAAAAAAGCTGCTGTTCTCTTGCAGGAATTTCTCTTCTACAGGGTCAATGTCAAAAAGCATTGAGACTCATCTCCTTTCCTTCTAATGTTTCCATTGCAGTTCTAATATTCTAAAGTTAGCCTTGTATTGTTTTTGGCTTCTGATTATTTCCCTTTAAAAGGCAGCATAAAAATAATCTATTTCTCTTACACACCTATAAACATCTACTGCGTATTATTGCGACAGGAAACCTCTCACCTCATGCAAAGCTGCCAAATACTTATACGCCTTCCTCACGGCCTCATCCCGCTTGGCGTCCTGTGGAAAGAGACAAGGGGAAGAAATTAACTTCTTCAAAGTGCCCTTTCAGTGCCCTACCCTCTTCTGATCCCCACCCATTACCTTAAAAACCAGCTCGTCGGTGACAGCGAAAGTCCGGTCCAGCTTCCCAGCAAGGCTATTAATCTCCTTCTGGAGCTCCTTGGTGTCATGTAAGATCTTGGGAAGGAAAAGCAAGTAGCCACACATAAAAAAGCAGCAAAATTTTGCAAATGAGGATTTAACAGATTTACTAATTGCCAATAAGAAATCTTTGAACAATGCTAAAATAATAGCAGCAATTATTGTAAACACCGTTAAGTGAAGTCTTCTTAATCATTAAAGCTCGCTGACACTGGCACAAGAAGAGTCCAAACTTCCAGGAAGATAGGCAACTAATTTATTTATTGCACTTAAAATTCCATTTTTGCTCTGAGAATGCAAATACTGAGACCAGGGCAGGAATGTAACTTTAGTAAACAAACAAGACTCTAGTGTTCACAAAGATAGAGAGGGAGGTGGAAGTGCATTTAGATTTGCACAATTCTATTGCTTGTGATGGAATATAATCCAGACTCCCAGGAGGAAGGGAGTGCATTCCAGAGGAGCAAAAGACAGTGAAGTTTAGATAGTTTGGCTGGAACGAAGAGACTTAATTCCCTAGAAATACTCATAGTATAGCTTTAATGATGCAAGTAGTTTGCTTGAGTTTGGCAAGATTTTTGTCTATAGGTGAGGAGCAGGAAATGGTTAGAAGCAGCTCAGTGTGGTTTTTCTGGGGGGGTTGGAGCCTGATATTACTATAATTTTACAATTAAAAAAATAGCATGGGTCTACATGATATCGGATTCCTTGCCTGATTTATCTTGAAGTGTTGATGTTTTACCACTCCTGTGGGCTTTTTTGGGTTGTGAGAATGTGATTAGACCCAAACCACAGAAAGAGTGGATACTTACGCCTGGCACTCTAAAACGTTCTATACCTTTTGCCAATGGAAGTGACAGAGTACTTGTAAAATCTATAGAGATTTTCATACATTCCTCTTGGAACCCAGTCAGGTGAAATGAAAGATACTCAGAAAATCATTTATCACACACACTGGACTCAGCCAAAGTGAAGGAGAATCAGATCACAATGAGTTTTTTTCACAGAAGGAATTGGAAACCATCTGTACATAGCTGGGCATTATCCTTGTATGCATACACCTGCTTCTTTGCCTGTTACCTCTGAGGGAGGCAGATATGGGGGTGATATGCTTTATACAGTGCTGTTACTCACTTTAGTTAACCGAGCAAATAAAATCATATCCAGCGGAAGAAGTCATAACTGTTGAAACAGTTTAATACAAATGACAGCAACACATAAAATGACAATGCAGGGGAGGGGAAAAAACCTTTGGGTGAATAGGTACGTCTTCAATAATGCTGACATCAAAGAAAATTAGTGCCAAGTCAAACCTGGCAGAGAAAGAATTTGCTACTGTAGTCAGGTGTATCTGTAGATTTGATATGATTAAGATTTGGGGGTGGTGTGTGTGGAGAGGATAAAGATTGCCTTTTAAAATCACCCTAGTGTTAAAATGCAGAGGGGTGGCATTGCAAGAAGTCTGAACAGATTCTGTACCCTCCCTTGCTGGGTCCTTTCCCTGTGCCAGATATGCTGTTCTCTTGGCAGCGCAGCACTTCAGCATCTGGCT
The DNA here is from genome assembly GCA_032468155.1 of Oxyrhabdium leporinum. Classification (NCBI taxonomy): domain Eukaryota; kingdom Metazoa; phylum Chordata; class Lepidosauria; order Squamata; family Cyclocoridae; genus Oxyrhabdium; species Oxyrhabdium leporinum. The sequence continues at coordinate 793,317 of JANHFL010003659.1, read as the reverse complement.
GAAGTCATATGTTGAATAAAAGACATGCTAGGGAGCAAAACAAAAAAACCAGCAATCTACATCTGGAATTCATCAGCACGTCCTTTGAAGATCCCAAAGCCCCCAAGAGTAAATGTTTTCAATAATATGATTTGTTGGGGTAATTTTAAACTGGGGTAATTTTAAAGGGCAATTTTTATCCCCACCCCCAACAAAAAAAAAGTATACTTTGTGTCCTATTACCACCAACAGTTAAGAGCAGACCTCAGCATGGCTCTTAAATCTAAAAAAATAGTGTACCCCTATAAAAACCAGTATTTCCCTCTCTGTTGGTATAGCACAATTTCCACTTGCATCCAAATGCTATTGTTCCTGGAAGACTTCTATACAGCATTCCTAAAATGTTCATTAGTTTAGACAGTAAAATTTATAGCAGTGTAAAGGAAGCAGGAAGTTACTAAGGACTCTTTTTATCATTACATCATCCTTGTCTCTGAATTGGGCTGGCCAACAGGTGACCAACCAGTGAGTGACCAACCACAAGAAGATAGTTGTTGGCATAGTAAATGCAGAATAAAACATGCTGCAAGATTGGCCTTTTTGGTTCATGCTTTTGATTGTTTTATGGTTAGATTACTGCAATAATCTCTTGGCAGGAATTTTGATTCCTCTCTCGGTCTCCTGATCTTAGTCCACAACAGTACTGCTTAGATCAGTGTTTCTCAACCTTGGCAACTTTAAGATGACTTCAATTCCCAGAATTCCCCAGGCAGCATGGGTGATGGATGTGGGATTTACAGTATAGTGCTTGAGGATCCAAGTGACAGGAAGATCACTTAGTTGCCCATTTGCTACCAACCCTGAACCTATTATAGTTAGTCCTCGACTTACAACTATTGGTTTAGCAACTGTCTGAAGTTACAACAGCACTGAAGGAAGTGACTTACAAATGATACTCCCACTTACAAGTGTCACAACATCCCCATGGTCACATGGTCAAAATACAGGCACTTGGCAATCAGCATGTATTTACTATGGTTGCAGCATCCTGGGGTCACATGACTGTCATTTGCAACCTTCCCAGCTAGCTTTCAACAAGCAAAGTCAATGGGGGAAGCCAGATTCAATTAACAGCTGCAGTGATTTACTGAAAAACATGGCAAAAAAGGTTGTAAAATCAGGCACAACTCACTTAGCAACCTCCTTGCTTAGCAATGGAAATTCTGGTCCCAATTCTGGTCATAAGTCAAGAACTACCTGTGCAGCGGATTTATAGCACACATATTTGACACTGGAGAAAACACTTCCCGGGTACATGCGCTCGAGTGCTTTACCTTTGTGATCTCTTCCTTCTGCTTACAGATATTTCCAACAATCTCCAGGATGCGCTGAGTATAGGCAGAGCGAGAGATATCTTTGGGAAGAGATTCCACCTCTACAAGCTTCACATGAAGAGAAAATGGGCAGAGGAGCACAAGGATTTCTCTGTTGTTCTGAAGGAATTAAGTATTCCTCACACAGTACAGTATCACAATTTCGCTGAGTAGAAATTGAACCTTGAAATATTTAAAATGTAGCTATATTGGGCAAGCAGAGTTATCAGATATGAATTGTACTGTATCCTAGGAAATCATTGTTTTATAGCTATAACATTTATAGGACTTACAATACTTCTAGAGAAGGTTCTATCTAATATACCCCATATCAAATATTTTGTGATTTCCCAATTAGAAAAATTAAAGCAATCATTAGCTACTATGCCCTAATCACAAAGGACATGGAAACAGTAAACTAGGTGGAAGCATTCTAACTATCATCTAAACAATCAGTCATGGAAGGAACCATTGTCCCAATCACCCTCCTATGTATGGCACTCTATGTTTTTGCAAGGATCCAACTGCAGCAAACCAGTCAGACACATCACCAACCAGTTGTTTGTAGAGGTCATCCTTGCGCTTAGCTTCATCAGCGGCCAATCGGATCCGCTCGTGCAGCTCCCTGATCTCCAACAGGCGCTGTGATGATTCCAGCTGAAAGGGGAGGAGAGGGTCAGTATCGTCAGAAGTTCGGCATCATCAAAACTGAGTCTCTCTTCTGAAGAAGGGTTTCCCCCACACCCCTGTGCTTGCATCACCTCCTTGGAATCATGGAGAGCCTTCAGTTCTCGGAACTCCTGGATGAGTGGCACCCGGTGTTTCTCCCATTGGGCTGCCAGCTGGATGACTCTTTGTGCACTGCTCTCAACCAGCACCTGAAGGACGAAACAAGATGTTGGGATCCATAGTACCACCCAGCTCTCCTCCCATCCAGATATTTGCTACACAATGTTCTCTTCCATTCACAGAAGAGCAGGAAAAGAAACGGAGGTAGGCTGTTTGTCTGCATACACTAAAGCTCTTTCCCCCCACAGTTACAGGGAAAGGCTAGACGTTCTATTCTCTTCAAGTGGACAATTCCACTCTTTGGAACAGCCAGCTAGCAATACTGAGAATAACAAACTGGGAAGGTCGTAGCAAACTCATCTTAATAAAAGCTTGTACCAAACACAATCCAAGCATTTCCTTTCCCCATTCCATCTACAAGGACAAGCTTTTCTTCCACATTGTCTGCAATCCCTATCCATCAATTGTCTGCCCTTTGCTACAGCCACTGTGAGCAAGCCATAGAAAAGGTTTTGATCTCCCTTTCCAGCTGCTCCATTTACAATTATTTTACAACCATTTCCACTTTTCATTATATTTTTCATTCCTGATTATTTGTACTTTCAAGGACTGTTTTCCCTTTTCGGTCCAGCTCCTCTATCACTTCCCCACTTCCTGTTGTACCTGTAGCTTGGCCATGTTGTTCTCAGCGTCAGGCAATAGTTCCACGGTACGTCCTTTCACACGCAGGACCTGTTCCTGCTCCGTCACTCCCATCTGCTGCTGCCGTACTTCTCCTTCCACCTGAGGAAGGAATGGATTCCTCTCAAAACAAACTCTGAAGGAAGCTCAGATAGAAATCGCACAGTAACGTGACTACAAATCCCTGGAAAATCCCACTATATTCCATTTATTTCAAAGGGAGTTCCATAGGCATTTTTTTTAGTGATGTGGATCACTGCTGACTCCCACATCTCCCCACAAAGTCTCCCTAAAGCATTCCATTGCCATCCTGTTTTACTAAAGGTTTAGTAAAGGTTTTACTAAAATCCAGCACTCATCCACCAGCCTTTTCCCTGCAGCAAGGCCATGGGGTACAAAGGACACTTGACAATTCTTCCTTTGAGTTAGTTTGGTACACCCAGGTGACAATAACCTTGCTAAGTTCTCACCTGTGTGAGGGTCAGCCCCAATGTGGACATCTGGCCCTCCAGTTCCTCAATCTGTGCTATGAGATGGCTCAGTTCACTTTCCAAATTTTCCAGTTCTGCTGCCTTGGTTTCCCGGAACTCCTGAGAACAAAAAAAGAAAAAAAAAGAGGAGAGAAATAAAACAGATATTCATTGAAAACAATGGTTTCGAAGTGCTGGAATTTTCTGTTCAGACATTCTATTCTTATTTGCATTCTGTCAAACAATGTATACTCTGTCAGTGGGTACCATAGACTTTGAACAACTTTATGTAAGAAACTGATTTTGTGTAACTGGGCTCCCTATTTTTCCTTTGGACATAAACTACCCAAAGGGAAGTTAGGTTTCATAGGACAGCAAGCAATTAGAGGCTCAGGAAATAAGTCAGCTTGGGTTCAATAAGCTTTGGAGAACCAATGTCTTCAAACACATTTCTTACTTCTCCCTCCCACAATTTTGTAACTATCTTTAGTTGCAGTCTATCATTCAGAGTTCAGATTGGCTTATAGGGTACAGTCAGCAGAGGAACAGGGCTGTACTGTTAACTTAATGTGGTCAGATATATCATTCACTTTTGCTGAAAGTTTCATGGTTTCATGTATTTGTGCTCCAAACCTTTGGAATAAGGAAAGCCAAGGGTAAATTAAAAGCCATATGCAATAGGAACAGCACTTCAAAGCATTTAGCAGGATCTCTCTTTGTGTTATTAGGAAGCCTTTCCTGCAGCCACAATGTTATACATTTGCTTTCATGACTAAGCACCTCCCACACCATTTTAAAATTCTGCAGAAGAGTTTCTGTTTTGTATTTGAAGTATGTATAAATCATAGCTTCTGAAGAGGAAGGACACTCCCTGAGTTTGGTAGCTAAGTGTGAAATCAGCAATTTAAGGCAAGCAGTATATAAACAAACCTGAAAATGGAGCACCTTTGATTAGAATATTAAGATGCAAAGTAAGATGCCTCACATGTTGTGGTCAGTAGTGAAGGATACCTACTATGCAGTGAATGGTAGGAGAAGCCAAAAAGTCACAGTAGGCCACCCAATTAAAATTTGCTCTCCAACTTGCCCTTCTGAAACATCCTAGAATACATAAGTAGTCTTTTTCCAAAGTATGCGTAGAATGAGCTAAAGAAAATGAGTTGAACCTCTCTCTCCTGCATCTTAAACTGCCCATGTTTACCTGTTCTGATGTCCGAGAGTTTGGCAAAGTTTCCACCTGTGTTGGGATTTCTGCATCCTGTTGGGGGACAATTGAAATGGAAGGTCAACTTCAGGTATTTTACTTCTTCTGTCCTTCCCCACCAACATTGCTTTGACCAACAGACTTCTCCAACTAATGTCTACTGAATAATTCAAGTCACACTGATCCACCCAGAGCAAAACAGCAGCTCTCTCACCTGTACCCTTGTTTAAAATCCTAATTTCCCTGCCTCAAATTACAATCAAATATTTTCCCTCATACCTGTTTGTAGGCCAAATGTTGAGTGTGGGTGAAACGAGAGCCCTTGGCTAGTGCACCAGCCTGCTCGTGGCCAGCACCAAATGTCTCTAGTAGCTGTAGCAGCTCTCGGCTGGCTGTCCCTTGTTGAGATGGGCCAGCACGAGGAGAAGCTTGTCGTAGCTGGTCCAAAAGTCGATGGTGCAGTCGTTGATGCTTCCATTGGCGGTATTCCTGAGAAAGGGGCAATACGGGGGGCAGGTGTGTGTGCCAAGGTACAAGAATAAGAGTGGGAAGTTATGAGCAACATCCCTGGAAATAGTAACCACCTACACTGTGTTTACTGCAAGTTAATTTTATTCCTTTATTGCAGTAGCAGAATAGCTACGTCCTTCAAATATTGCTGAACTGCAACACCTGGCAGTCTTCAACAGCACAGTCAATTAAAAAAGCTGCCAAAGTGTGCACTTCAATAATATTTGACGGATGGTGGTTCCCAGCCCAGAGGTTCAGAGTTCTGGAAATCAAATAATAGAAAACATTTAACATTTATCTGCATAGAAAACACAACATCTAGCAAGGTATCCTGCATACTCTGAAAAAGCATTATTAAGAACTTGTGGAAAGGTGCAATCTGAGAAAAAGAAGAGAGGAGATTGGCCTCTCTTCTGCTCGGGCAATCTCTGAAAGCAGGTAGGAAAAAGAGAATTTGGACTTCCCCACATCAGAAGGACAGTAAGACAAAGATGTATTAAGTATGCCCAGGTAACAACTCCACTTTGCAAGCTGCACTGCTTGTCAATTTGCTTCTGGGTGCAATTCCAGGTACTGGTTATTACCTTTAAAGCCCTACATAGCACAGAGCCTGGTTACTTGAGAGACCACCTGTCTCCCATAGTATCTGCCCTGTCGATTCAACCTTGCAGGGTTGGCATGCTCCTAGCACATTGGATTAAACAATGTTATCTATTGCGACCTTGGAAGGATACCTTCTCTCCACAAGCACCTACAGTATACTCTGGAATGAAGTACTCCCTGAGATCTGGATGGTCCTCACTCTGCTACTGTTCAGAAGAGCAGTGAAGACCTGGTTCTTTACCCAGGCCTTTGCTAAGGGAGAGGTACAGCCCTTGTTTCACTCCATCTGGCCTAGTCCACTTGTCATATTTTATTGATTCACCCTTGTGTTTCATTGTTGTGAACCATCCAAAATTATTGTGAGTTAGGCAGCAGACAAGTTTACTAAATAAGTTTAATACATTAAGCTTAATTGGGTAAATCTTTCTTCCAGCCTCAGTTTCTTCTTCCATATAAGGCTATCCATAAGGGCGCTGAGGTTTTGTGAGACAAAAATGTGAGAATCACTACTAGTTGCTGTTAATCCTACCACCAGTGGCCATGAAGTGGTAGGAAGGTAGCTTCTATTCACTCCTTACTGCCCACCTCTGGGGTCATGCGGGAACCAAGCCCCTGGCTCTTCCACTCGCTGTCCCACTCTTGTGCTGCACTCAGCTCAGCCATATTAAGCTCCAACAGGGATGGTACCAAGGATGCAGGCTGAGGAAGCTGGGCTGACACAGGAGGCAGGAATTTGACAAAGAATTCTCTCCTCTCTAGGGAGAAGAAAACAACACCAGTCACATATACTCAAACTAGTTAGTATTTCTTCCAAAGTCCCAAGTGGACAGATGGCTACACAAATGAGTACACAAAGGAAAAGTTTCCACAATATTGTGAAAATCCTGCAGTTTTGCATACATGATCACATCCTGGGAGATGAGGTGTTTTTTTTAAGAAAACACCTTTATCATATTTCAGTATGAGAGGCTCAAGAGTAATGTGCATACATTGCCTGTGTGATTATTCTGGAAATTTCACTCTACCTCTTTTTTAATAACTGAGAAGGCAAGACAAGAGTATCATCTACATAAGAAGCACCCAAAGCCTTCTAAGCAAAGAACCCCAGAAAACTGGAAATCTCAGATAAAACTATAAGCTGTCCGAGCAGGAACGCTCTGTCCAGGTTATGTTCTGAGTTTGTTTTTAAACACGTGGAATTTCCACAATTCTCAGTTCCACAATCCAGCACTTATTACACACTAAATCCAAGTTTCTGTAACTATAGAGAATGCATAGTATTTCACTTTGTTGACCATCTTCCTGCTCTTCTTCTGTTGTCTCCTATGTCTAATAATTGTAAACTCCTTGAGGTGCACTCTTTCCCTCTCATTTGTATATCATCATGTAGGGAACTTCATAAACAATCCTCTCCCTGGCTGTCCATTGTTTTCTTTCAAGGATATGAAATGTACAAGCTACACCAAAGAGAACAATTCAATCTCTAGAACAGTATTCCTTTTTCCCGAGTCAAGAAGCAGAACCCACCTGGTGATACTTTCCCAATAAATGGGTCTGACTCCTGTGGCAGGATCAATCGTTGTGCCTGGAATTGTTTCATTAAGTGTGAACCCTGGCAAGAATGAAAGGGGGAAAAAAGGTCTGAAGAACAAATTATTTTCTTTAAAAAAAGAAAAACCCAAGAACACCATAGAGAGGAAAGGGTTGTATAAGGACAAATGTAAGAATTAAGGCTGGCAACAAAAATGCATAAACCATCAAAGCAGAGGGAGAGAGAAAAACAAATTACCCAGTGGAGTGTGCACATCAGGAGAGAATATCCCTGTCTTTTTTGCTTGCATTTGCAAATGAATGAATATATGTTTGCTTAATTTAATATCTCTCAGCATGTTTTGTTCAGAATGCTATAGTTGGGTGGCTGTAGACTTTGAGGAACTATTATCAAACAAGAGGAGAGATATTGTTGTGAAGCAAAAAATGAATGAAAAAATACTGGGAAAAGAAGATGGCTGATTCGGGAGTTGAGGAAAAGATTCAAGAGTCACCATGGGCTTCTGCAAAATCTCCCTGCATTTCTTCAAAGGAGCTTTAACGATTCACGAGGGTTACAAACTTCTTTCAAAAGTTTTGGTTCTCGGGAGTAAAAGTGCTGTGCCAGATTTTGCTTACCAAGCTATCAGCTTAAGCTGAGGAGAGGGAAACCAACCTGAAAAAGCTGCAAGCCAGGAGTACGGCAGGCAGGGGGTACCCATGGGATGGCCAGTTGCCCCTTGATAGTAGCAGCAATGGCTCTGTGAAGAGTGGCAGACTTGCCTGCAAGGAAAAGCAGTTTAAACACGCAATTACCATTTGTAGATTTGGCCTTGATGTGTCCTGATTTTTCTTTAAAACCCCCAGAGTCCTCCATACCCACAGGCTGGTTGGCATCTTCTGAGGTATCTCGTGGAAACTTCTCTACCAGGAAGAGGAGAAGTCGTCGGATTTCAGGCTCATTGCTGTACAAGAATGTCTGATAGCCTACTTCCCCTTGATATCCCAAGTCCTAGAGGGCAGAAAAGTGAAGCAGGATGAGCTAGGATTAGAAATAAGCTTTAAAGTATCAGCCACTGAAACCCACATGGATTTGAAGAACAAGAGTACTAATTATGGTTGGTTCCTGATCTGTAAGGTCTGAACATAGGATATTTTTGTGACCTCACACATCTGATGGGAAATAATATTAGAGGAAGGACCAGTTTATATACCAGTTCCATACAGCAAGGACCTCAAGTTTAAAAAGATCAACCTATTGTATTAGAGACCAGGAGATTTTTCCAGAATAAAACTACTTCAGGAGGCAACATTTCATCCTTCATGCATCAGGACTCACTTACCTGACAAGCCTGGGCCAGGCTCATGCCTATCCGAAAACGGGCAGACATGCCTGGAGGGAGAACATGGCTCAGATTTGCTCCCACAGAAGGATTGATGACCCGCAGGCAGCGTACCACAGATTCAACAATCAATTCAGTAGTGAACTCACGGATGCTCTGAACTTCCTCTGGAATATCCCTAGGTGGGAAGGGGTTGGGAGAATGACAGAGCAAGGATTATACTCAGTATGAACTCACCCTTTGCTGGGAGAGGAAAGCCTGCGCTTTCCTCTCATCCAATTATTAAACTGCAACAGAAACTACACTAGGCAGCACACGTCTGTCCAATATCACAGCCAAAGGTGGCCTCTGAGCTAAAAAATGAAATGTGCATAAGCTAACAGACTGCCAACCACCACACCTTTTGTACCGTTGGATCTTAATAGGATTTCACTCAGTCAGTTATCTGTTCAAGCTGCTCAGTTGTGGAAGATGCTGAACAAAGGTAACAGGCAGAAAACCAAGGGAAGAAAAACTGGAAAATGAGGAATAATTGCTCTTCCTTGTATGTTTAAGCATTTTCCTCCCTCCTGGTTTTCACATCTCCAGAGCTCGATGTTGCATTCAAAACGATCAGGGAGAACACATAAGGAGTTTCAGTCGCGGGAAGGCACACCGAACAGATGTCCGAGCTCCCTTTTTATTTCGCACCGCTTCCTCCTTGCAGAGATTTCTCATGGCTTACAGATTAACATATGTAAAGGTGTGCTTGTGATACCTTTATGCTTAACTCGTGTTGCATTCAGTTGACTTCCTTTAGACTCATTTCCTTCAAGATGTCTACGTGCCGTTTCTCACAGATTACAGATTACCTAGAGCGGAGCGGATGCATGTGTTGACGTGACTCCTCTTGATGTGGTTTGCCAGCTATCAGAAGGCCCATAATCCCCACAGCTCCACTGCAACTGAACAGGAGTAACCTTCTATAGCTAACAATTTCTTCAGAGTGCCACTGCTTATTCAGTGTAGTGAGTCAGGTTACAATCCCAGACATGCCTTTACCAATTAAACAGTGGGGTCCACAGCTGTGAGCCAAGCTGCCAGTTTTCTCAGGCCCCTGGACCCTCATTTGTGCTCCAGAAATACTAAGTGTTTAATGAAAGATCAATATGGATGCTCATTTGAAAGAGGAATATAGTGACAGCACTGGGATTCTGCAAAAAATGCTGGTTGTTTTGAGGACTACCGTGGTTCCGTATCTTTTAAATGTTTGCATGCCCATTTCATATTTTGCTGGATTTATTGCTTTCTAGCAGGCCTGCTAGAACTCATGACTCACCAGCCAAATGCTGCATGTAGGCACATAAGGACAACTTAGGAAGAACTGAACATAAATCTTGGAACTACGAAGATAAGATGATCTTCAAACTCTTAGTGGAGCACTTTACCTGACTGGGGTTTATCTTCAATCAGTGGGGTTATTACTCTTATGGATCTCCTCTTTAATGCTAATTATTATTGCTATTCAAAGGAAATCATGGGATTGCCAATAAAGGTTTGCAGTCCAATGATTAAACTATTCATAGTTGCTAAGCAACTGTCAGTTGCTTCCTCCCACACAGCATTCAGAAGCAGTGAAATACCTAGTTGGGTACATAGCCAGGATATCTGCAAGACAGCCAAGTTCTCCAAGCTAAGGCTAGAAACCAGGGGGACAGAGTAAACACCTTGGACATGCAACCTTGATCACTTATATTTGCCAGAGCTCAGAGAAAACTTCTCCATAAAGGCAGTGGTAATCAGATCTCCTGGATAATTTCAGTCAGTTCTTTGTTCCATGAATTTGATTTTATTACAGCTCATAATATTAGAGCTCTAGTTCGATTTTCTAGGCACCTGCAGATTTTTTTGTGTTCTTTAACAGAAAGCAAAATTGAAATAGGGAGCAGCACCTCATCTCATTGCATAAAAGTTAAGATGATGGAATTTGTCTTTAGATGAGTGACACCAGGACTGTAGATTAGTAAGAAGCAATGGCAAACCATTTCTTCACTGTGGCCAAGAAAACACTTCATGTGTCCATGAAGTCATCATCCATCAAGCAAAACTTAAAGGTGTCTTTGCATTTAAGCAAAAACAAAGCTTCCATATCAAATCACTTCCTTGCCATTCCCATCCAACAAACCTCCTGCATACACAACATGGCACACATAAAGATGTCTTACGTCCCAGAAAGGCGGAGGGAATGTATTAGGATCTTGTCCACTTCTTCCATGATGCCGGGACATCTAGGACAAAGGAATGCCTGGTAGAAAAGTGTTACAAGACAGTCAATAATTTATAGCAAACAAGGAGTTTTCAAACAACCACTTCATGTCCTTGGGGACAGGGAGAATTCTTTATTCCTCCCTAGCTCTATTTCCCAACTGCATTTGAGCTTGCAGATTAAGAACCCATGAGTAAATTCTCGAATGTTACTCATCTACCAACAATTTTTACTTCTCTGATGCTGTATACCTTTTACATAATTTCTGGCACTCAATGACAAAAAAAAAGAAAGAAAAACTAAGAACAAAGCATTTCTAATTGAAAAAATGTCACTGCTCAGTTAATTCAGTTAATTCTTGCTATGGTGAGTCAGCCTAGATTGTAGCCAAAATTTACAGGGGTATGAAACTGCCAGCCTGCGGGCTGGATCCATCACGCATAGACTATACCCACCCCGGCTCTGCAAAGGTAAAAGAATATCCCAATACATCACATGACATTATCGAGTTGGACACCCATGATTTAAGATAATGATTTCTGGTTCTCTAATACACAAGATTCTCTTATACACAAGACTATATAAGTGCTACCACCCTGAATTAGCTCAAGAAATATAAATAGATTCCTTTGCTACAATAATGTCCAATAGATCTTTCAAAAAACCAAAACAGGACTCACAGGTGATTGTGGCTCTCAAGGTTTGTTGCTAGAGTCTCAAATTCAGTATTAAGTTTTTTTTAAAGAATGCCCATACAGCTTTCCTGCCAATACTCTCCCCTTCTATTTGCTCTTTTAAAACATCTAAGCCAATAGCAACCACAAACCCTAGTAACAGTGAGTTCCATATCTTATGTGTTACCTGAAATATTTGTTTTTCCCATTTTATTATTCGTAACATTTTATTGACTGACCTAGTAGGAGACTGTATCTTGCCATACCATTCATAATTTTATTGAGCTTTCATTCTCACCTCCTCTTTGCTGTCTTCCTCCTCCCGCCCAAAATGCCAAACTATATAAACCCAAGAAAGCCAGCTTAGTAGGCTAGTTAAGGCAGAAGAGTAGAAAACTGGAGACCAAGATTTCTAGTCCTGTTTAAGTCACAAAGCCAGCTGGGTAACTTTGAGTCAGTCATTCTTTTGCCTCAGCCCTCAGAGGCAATGGCAAGTCATTTCCAAAAATTGGTCAAGAAAATTGCAGAGAATAGTCCAAGCAGTCGCCAGGGGTTCATATTGACTTGAAAGAAAAAAAAAATACAACCAGGTCTGGACAGAGGTCTAGTTCACATGTCACACTAATCAATACAGGTAGTCTTTGGTTTATGACCACCATTGAGCCAAAATTTTTGTTGCTAAATAAGACAGTTGTTAAGTGAATTTTGCCCCATTTTACAACATTTTTGCCAGTTAAGTGAACCACTGCAGTTGTTAAGCAAATCATGCGGTCATTAAGTGAATCTGGACTCCCCCATTAACTTTGCTTGTTGGAAGCCAGTTGGGAAGTTTATAATGGTGATCACATGACCCCGGGACAGTACAATTGTCATAAATACATGCCAGTTGCCAAGTGCCTGAATTTTGATCATGTAGCCATGGGAATAATGGTATAATCCTATACCGTTTCAGATAGATGGTTGTCCAGTCTTTTCTCAAAAACCTCCAGTGATGAAGCACCCACAACTTCTGAAGGCAAGCTGTTCCACTTGATTGTCCACACTGTTAAGAAGTTACAACTTGGAATTAAGGAGAAACTTCCTAACACCGAGGACAATGGAACAGCTTGTCTTCAGAAGTTGTGGATGCATCATCACTGGAGGTTTTTGAGAAAAGACTGGACAGTCACCTATCTGAAATGGTATAGGGTCTCCTGCTTGAGCAGGAGGTTGGACTAGATAGAAGACCTCCAAGGTCCCTTCCAGCTCTACTCTGATTGATACTGCAACAGTTGTAAGTGTGGGAAATAGTCCTAGCTCACTTTTTTCAATGCCATTGTAACTTTGAACAGTCACTAAATGAATGATTGTAAGCCGAGGACTACCTGTAGTCTTAATGTACAATATGTACCATTTAACATACAATGTGTAAACCATATCCCTGGCTTGTTCTACAAATCATGGTTAAACAAAACATAACATGGTATTGTGCATATACTCAGCCAATAATGTATCTACCTGTGAAAGAAAAAGGGGCAGACTATGGTAAGTTTGGATGGATGAAAAACCTTCAGATAATTGTTCAGCTACATGTGGAATGGATGAAGCTGCCGAAATCTTAGTAACTGAGAATAAAAGACATTATGGTGAAATAGATTAGAACACCAAAAGCCCGGGTTATATCTTATTATAAACTTCCCCCTTATTGGTAGTCTTGACTCCCCAGGGCAGCCTTCACCAATGTAACACCTTTCAAATATACAGATAATAAATATGATTTATTAAATAAACCATTGCTTAATTGTGTTTGTATAATATGGGTGAGATTATACCTAATGTTCTAGCAAAAACAAACCATATTTGAGTATTTTGTGAATTAGACCTGTAAATACTATAACCCTCAACTGTCATGATAGACTGTACCGAGGAGATGGAAGTCCTGTTCAACCCAAAGGGTCAGAAGAATACACTGCCAAAATGGGAGAAACTCAGAAAAAGGTGGCCATGACAGGCAACCATCTTGTTCTCTTTTTTCACGTGATGTTCAAAATCTGGCTTGAGACAGGAGTCCTCTTCTAAGTTAAGGCTAGCCTCAAGAAACATGACACTCCTGTACCAAGTGCATCTGTTGCTGCCTCCAGAGAACAATGGCCGGCTATGTTAAAAAAAAAAAAGGCCTTCTCAGACCATATAGAGTTCTCTATCCTAGACCCATGGCCATCTTTGACTTTATCTATGATCTGCAAAGGGAGTAAAGCAATTTCCTTTCAGACGTTTGAGTTTTGCTTAACTTATTCACAAATAGTGAGATGTATTGGGGAAAGGTTGCTGCTTTTGGCTGGTCTTTTGGTTACATTTTTGGTAAGAGTTCTGAGTAAGTCATTTTTTAAAAAGGGAAGAAATATTTTGAAATGTTCAAAAATTGCCATTTAAAATTGCACAATTACACTGCAAGACATATAGTTGGAAAGAAATCTTCCCCAATCTAGCATATTCTTGATGGCCTGGCTGGCTGAAAATGTAGAGAGCTGCAAGTCCAATATGGCTGAGAGGTCACCAGAAAGGAAAGGCTGATGCATAAGGCTCCCAAAGCAGCACTGTAAACCTTCCTGCATTGCTAGTGTGATAGAGCTGGTTATCAGTACAGAGTACCATCAGATCATCTTTCATGTTTTGTTATTTTATTTATATCCACCTTTATCATTTTTATAAACTCAAGGTGGGGAACATTATCTAATACTTCTTCCTCTTCCTATTTTCCCCACAACAAAAACCTGTGAAGTGAATTGAGAGTGACCTGCCCAAAGTCATTCAGTCATTTTTCATGCCTAAGGCAAAGCCACAGCCTTCCAGTTTCTAGTCAGGTGCCCTAACCACTAGACTAAACTGGCTCAAAGATTATGATTTTTTAAAAAATTCCCTTTCTCTTCTTTCAGCTGTGGCATCACTAATAAAGCCCAACTTCTTCAATGTATAAACAGCTATAAAACAAGCAATGGGACTCAGGAACAATATAATGTAATTCACACAGCCTGTACACCTGTAAAGTGGCTTGTTTAGTTTTGGCTATCACAATGCAAGAACCCAGCCACTGGTTTGCAAACGTGATGATGGTTTTGCAATCAGGTCAGCAGCAGTCAAACTTGGAGTGGGCAACACTCCTATTCTGCTGCTCGGTAAAATTTTCTGGGTTGCTCTCTGACAACAACACACTATTCCCACTTCCAAAAATATGTAGAAATACTTTTGGCAGACAGGATTTTTTTGTCCTTGCAGACCAATACCACAGTACTGTAAGCCAACATTTGTACCCTTTCCAGTGGAGCTTAGGGATGAGGTATGGGACCGAAACAACATTGCTCACATTTGTGATTATCTCTGGAGAGAGTGGGATGGAGGTAGTTCATCCATCCTTGCTGTCCTTGATCTTTGAATACCATCAACCATGGTATCCATCTGAATTGGCTCCAGGAGTTAGGAGTTGGGGGAATAGTGTTATGTTGGTTATCCACATCTTTCCAAAATCAGTTGTAGTCACTGTTGGGGGGGAGGAGAGAAATCTGTTTAATGGCCTCTCTTGTATAGGTTGCCTCAGGGCTCAATTCTCTCTCCATTCTTGTTTAACATCTACATGAAGCTGCTGGGTGATGTCATTTGAAGGCATGGAGTAAGATATCATCAATACACTGTCAATACCCAGCTGCATATCTCCACCCCTGGCTGGCCAAGTGATGCTTTGGACCTTCTGTCTCAATGCCTGGAGGCTATGAGGCAATGGATGGGGAAGAAGAGGCCCTAACAAGATGGAGCCGCATTTGGTTTTATGCTTCCTGGATCTGGTGATTTTTCATTTTTAGTTCTGGATAGGGTTGTGCTGCTACAGATAGAACAATGTCTGCAGTTTGGGAGTTCTCTTGGAATCCTAGCTCCTGTGCAACAAGCAGGTGGCAGTCATGGGGAGCAGTTGCAGTTTTGGGTTGTACCTCAATTGTGGATCAAGACATACCGCATACTCATGTTTTGATTACCTCCCAAGTGGATTACTGCAATATACTCTACATCATGGGTGTCAAACTCACCCGCGTCATCTAACGTATTGCGACATATCGTGACTTTTTTGCCTTTGCGGAGCTGGGGTGGGGTGTGGCCTGCATGTGACACATCCAGCCCACGGGTCGCGTTTGACACCCTTGCCTTCATGGAGCTGCCCTTGAAGAACATTCAGAGATTTCAGTTGGTCCAAAATTCAGTGGCCTGGTCAATTATAGGTGTGCCTTATTCTCAATGTTTCTCTACTCATCCCATTAGGTCGGTCAGAAGGAGCATGCTCTGGACTCTGTTGATCAAGGATTGTCATCGAAGAGGATCCAGGAAATGTGCATTTTCTATGACTAAGCCTGCCCTCTAAACACCAAATAACTGAGGTTACATTGGGCCTCGGTCTGCTCACCTTTGAGAAAGCTCTGAAGAGTAGGTTATTTTCCCAGGCATGGAGATTGGGAGAGTAACTGAACCCACACTCTTAGTGTATGGACTAGCTACTTTGTGTTTCAGTTGGTTGTGAAATTTATTTTCTGGACTGTATTTATATTGTATCTTTTAGTCTTTGTCAGCATCCTCGAATCACTTCAGTGGGATGGGCGGTCGCAGAAATCGATTAAAATAAATATATCAGGAAGCTGCGGAATAGCTTTTCCAACCTGCGTGCACCCCCAAACGTTCTCATGCCAGGCAGTAAGGCATTCGCCTACCGCTCTCCAAAGACTCCAGTAAGCAACCCAGAGCACCAAGTCCACTCCTAAAAGGCGTCCGAAGTCTTCGAAAAGGAAGAGGAAGCAGAGGCTTTCAGCCCCAGAGGTTGCTACAGTTTTTAGAAGGATTGAAATGAAACCTAGCAGGCACTTCCGAATTTCAGAAGGTTCACAAGGAAAGGAAACGAGAGAGGCTGCGGGGGGAAAAGATCGAATACTCACCGCTCCGAGGTGGGCCAGGCACTCAGTCACAGGACCCACCACAGAGTACGATGGGAACTGTAGTGCAAACCTGCTAGTGGCCTCCCCCTGCGCCTTGCACGTTGGGACTTGTAGTGCGGGCCCGGCAGCAAAACCGTTGCAATCCCGGCCGTGGAGAAGATATTATAGATAGACTAACACGGTCGGAGAGGAAATTTTCGCACTCGCTGCAAACGCCTTTGTTCCGAAGGATTCATTAAAGCCCGCGGAGAAATACAAGCTGTTTAGAGAGCCGATGGTGGGAAGCGGTATCTCTCTTTTCAAAGCAGTTTCGCCAGCAGATTTTTTTTTCTTTTTCATGCTGATTTTATTTCATGTGAAAAGTGTGATTTGCGGTAGTGCTGTTACTGCGGCTGCTTTTAAGAATTGTCCTACAAATACCAATTTATTTATCTCTCATTGAGGGCTGTTATGTTGGAGATATTAATTTACGTGCAATATAATTAATTATTACGAATGAAAAGAAGTAACAGATGTTCTTTTTAGCTTTCCACAGCAAACGCTCCCCTTGATAAACACCCTCGGGTAGCCACAATGATCCAGTGCCTTTCCTGTTAAATTCACTTCCCAATTTAGATGCATTTAATTCATATCCTGGCATTCTTCTAGGAGCAAAACGTGAGAGGAATCCTCAATGTATCCTCACAGCAACCTCACCGAGTAACTTGGATTAAGAGAAAGCAGCTCTCTTAAGGCCACCCCCTGAGCTTTATGGTCAAATAGTGACTTGCATCTGGGTGCTATTGTCCCAATCCGATGTCTCAAGGTTAAAAGCAAGCGCGCTCTTTCCAAGTTTTACTCCCACGAAACAGTACGAGCATCCGTGTTTTTGCTGCGTTGGAATTTCTGCAATGATTCTTATTAATACCTCACTTTCATTTCTAGGGGAAAAAAACAAAAGAAAACGTCAATGGACGCAGAAGTTAGAAGCATTGGTCTCTCTACATGATATTTATGGTTCTGCTATTCTAAAGCAAGCGGGAACGCAGAGCATGCCGGGGGCTGTAGTCTTTCCGCGCTATTAGCAAGCAAGGCTGAGGACTCGGCAGGAGGAGCGGCTGGAAAGCGGGCAATTAGGAGCAGCTGTCTCCTAGCAACTGAAACTTCGTAATGTCAGTCAAATCTGCCTTAGGCTGAAACATTTTCCCTCAACTGTATCGGGTTATAAACTTCCATCACTTAAGAGAAGTAAATTAAACGCGGCCTAACTGGCTGCTAAAGAGGCCATGATCGCTTACCGTTAAGATATGTGATTGAGCAGTATTGCAGTTTAATTAAAAATGCAAATATTGGCCAGCTATCAAATCTGGCGGCCACACGCTGTCTATGAACACACATAAATAACAGACTGGGATGGAGAGTGAAAGCCAAGGCAGTTTAAAACAACCCTCTTCAAATAAATTGATGCCTCAAGCTGGAAAATAAACTGCTGAAGGTAGGCATTTTAACATGGGAGTTTCTCTTGCTCATTTAATGGAATAGCAAGCCTCCATTAAGCCAACCAACCAATCTTTTCTTGTTAGAGAAAAGTTCCTGGAGGAATCTCATTCTTCACTTGCAAAGAACTATTGGATATTTCTATCCCTTATTTTAATCATACAATACTTATAAGAATATTTCAAGGTGAAGTTTGCTTTTCATACAAACGTACTTTTGCAGCATTTTATTGGCTGGGAGCAGACAGAAACCCTGATTATTTTCTTGCCTGAGTATTTCTCGTTGCTGCAACTTTATACCTGGAAGAATCCTAAGAGTACCCACTGAAGAAAAACTAATTTATTTATTAACGATATGTTTATGGCAGGTTGATAAAGTATTTTGTTCGTTTATGTTTATTTCCTAACCACCCATCTTTCTGAGATGTTATCTGGTTATAAAAACAAACAGTTACACTATAATTGTTAAAGTAAACAGAACCAACTGCAACATTAAAATTTAAAATTTTTAAGACTTTGAGGAATAAATAGGTTGCAGCTTGAATCTGAAAATACTAGGTACTGTAGGTAATTTAGAATTGTATAATTGCTTAGTGTGTGACTGTAAATGTGTCATTGATGTTATGTAATTCTAACTTCTAGTTAATTTTTATTTTTGTGTGTGTCTAAGCCAGGTATTTGTGTAAAGGTGAAGTTGGTTGAGTAAATCTTCGTAGGTATTTTTGTAACAGTTTCCTCTATAAAATGCCCTCTTCCTGGCAAGCATTCATCTACTTTAATTTTTTTTAGGGGCACTTGGAGAAGGCCTTCAATCGGGAGATTTAGATATGGGCAAGATGGTCTTCCAGGTAAATGAGCCCTGAAGTAGATAAACAAGGTTTGGATGGTGTTTGTACTACGTATGGAACTATAAACTAGCTAAATGCCCTTTAACCTACCATATTATAGAAAACCAGCCCATGTAATTAGTTTATTCAAATCCATTCAGTAAGTCATGATTAAGTTAACAATGGATAAGCAGGTCATACAGATTCAACCTTTCAGTTAGAATTCCAGAATGCACTGTTTTAGAAAATCAGTGAAGCAGATAAGTTCAAGCAAAGCTACTTGGAAAAGGAAGGGTAGATGCACTGGACTAATATAATAGACTGGAGCTCTGTTTGTCCATGCGCTGACCCGCAAATTGGCCAACTATATTTTAGCCCAGTGTGTATTTGGGTGAATTCAGTCTATGTGGTTGGATCATTGTGTTGTGCAAACCTAAAAAAGTGAATTAATTGATAAACTATGATGTGCAAGCACAGCTAGGCCATCTGTCTAATTTTTGGTCATGGAAGAATTTTATATGCAAAAGCTGAACTATTCTGTCCTCAACTTACTCAGCTTGCTGTCTTGCATTGGGATAAGGCTGTATCCCTTTTTCTAATGTCACAGAGGATCATGACTACTCTCTGGATCACATCCTGTTGGTTGATTGGGATGTCCCCCACCTCTCCACAAACTGTGACCTAACCAGCTGTGAGCTCCCTCCTCCTTTCCTCCTGCACTGCCCTTTAAAGTAGGCAATCTGCCTTAATCCTCAACCCAGTAAGGGAAAGGAGGGAGAATGACGGAGAGAGACCAAATGAGCACGAAGCAGACACAAGGGGGAAATCTGGTTACTTTCTGAAAAGCCCCTATAGTGAAAGCAAGAGATGCATCTGGGGACTGGTACTCCCTTTTCATGAGGCCATTAGCTTTTAACTTGGCTCTCCCTACCCATCTGGGGAGAAATACTAAAATAATGGAGATCCCTCCTTGCACAGTGGAGAGATAATCGACCTGAACCGCTAGAATTCTTTTGGAAATTTACATCTTCTCCTTCCCCTTTACATAACCAACCTGCAAGATGTCTAAGTCGGAGTGCAACGGAGGACGTGAGTAACCCCACGTTGATATATTTGGTTATAGGAGTAAGAGTATGGACAGATGGAGATTTTATAGGGCAGCCTACGCATATCGAATTAGAAGCACGTGTTGGACTGTATCCTCTGGGGCTTGTTGCAAAAATTAGTAGAACCGATTAGTAGGGGGTGTTCAAATAAGCAGGTTTGTTGGACTCAATAAAGGATGGGCAACTTGCAGTCCTACTGTTAGAAGATTGGACGGAACTTTGATGTTACAATGGATGTTCGAAATAAAGGCCTGTCACTCTAGAAAAGTTAAAGTAAGGCATTTGTGACATAGTTTAAGATTGGAACAGTACCGGAATACAGAAGTGTATGGATTTGATAGTAAAATCAATAGGGGATATACACTGGGACAGAAATGCAAGAGAAACTTATAAATAGATTGACCTCATAGGGGCCTTCAGCTTAGATTAGTTTTCCAGGCTGAAGCATGCTGTATTGTATTTTACATTTTAACCGCTTCTCTTTTTTCAGAATTTTTTTTAAAGAGATTAAGTTATTTTGCCCCTTCATTCACACTCGCACACAAATTTTAAACAAGATGATGGGGTCCTAATTCATTCCTTCTGTCTCTTGTCGCCATACTCTTCCTTTGCAGCATTGGGCTCTCCAGAGGCACCGTCCCAATCAGCAGCCGAGGCTTTTGTGGAAGCATCAGGCCAGGCCATAGCATGGACGCTTATGAGTGGGGGTTCAGATACTTTGGGCTCTACTGGCAGCCTTGCTCAGAAGAAGCGTCAGCAGCAGAACAAGCATAAGACCCAGGGCTCCAACGTGGTGCACCGTTCACCACGAGTCCTCTTCTGTCTACGTTTGAACAATCCCATACGCAGAGCTGCTATCAGCATAGTAGAGTGGAAGTATCCTAAATGTGCAAATTAGGAAAAGGAAGAAAGGAGGGTGGGAGAAGAAATTCCTGTTTGATACCTTAACTTGAATGTCTTCCAGACCTTTTGACATCCTCATCCTTATGACAATCTTTGCGAATTGTGTGGCCTTAGGAGTCTATATTCCCTTTCCAGAGGATGATTCTAATGTCGCCAACCACAACTTGGTGAGTGCCTTTCCTCACGTTATGAGCGGAAACAAAGTAGATGTATGAGCAGTGAGAAGATTGTGTGAACTTAATTAATGAAACATGGACTTTGCATGTCAGACTGAAGATCTGAGTTCCTTTACAAGGGTTTAAAAGTGTAGAATTGAGAAGGGCCTCTGGAAGGTCTCTGGAGCCTGAAAAATTGCTGCTAAGCAGACAGTACTGTGTTCGAGGATTCAATAGGCACCAAAAGACAGATTCCTGCAAATTTAGGAAGCCTGATTTTCACTTCTGCTTCCTGGTTCTAATGCTACTGTGTTACTGTAGTTTCTTCCCAAAAATCCTGCATAACAGCCTCTTCGCTCCTTTCTTAATGGCTCCATCTTTACCTCTTGATTTCTGTCCAAGGCAATACCTTAATGCTAATTAAAACTATTATCTCCTAATAGGCATTAATCTACCCATGTGACTCATGGCAGCTGAGGTGACAGTTTCCCCCTCTCCACTGCCAAATCAGATCAAATCAAATCAAAATCTTAATTATGGTCATAGATTAGCCTAAAAATACAATTTTTAAAATGAGTATATAGTTTTAGATACACAAGTATCTAAAGAAACAATTTTTGTATTTAATGTTTTTATCCCTTTTATAGATTTTTTTAAAGACTTATTTTAGATTTTATTTTTATAATATAGTCATTTTAAAAATGTTTTTAACCGTATGTATATCATATTTTTATTTTTTTTAATTTGTATTTTTTTATGATGGTCTTTTTTTATGAGTGTAATAAATATTTTTCTTTGATTTGACCCCACTGCACATACCACCTTGGTTTTTGTCACTCTGACAAAAAGCTCTCAAATGCAGCTGTTCATCTGCTAATTGCAGCTGGGGTCAAGACTAGAGTTGGAGCTCAACTTCCTTGGAATAAATCCCAAATAATCCATTGACAAAAATTCAAAAACAGTAAGGTCAGACACGATCCAGTTTCCTAGTCAGTTTTGTTGTGTGTGTGTGTGTGACTTAAGCATGGAAAGTTGTGCAAGTGAAATAACATTTGGTGAGAGGAGAAGTATTTCATAAATTCTGATGTCAAGGCAGAGTTATTTTAACCATTTAGTTGCTACTAAATGAAAAGTGAGCATTAGCTGGTACGGAAGGCTGTGCTGAGACTACATTCTTTTTCCAGCACTTGGAAGAACTAGGATGGAAAAAGAATATGGAAAGAATGGGCAGTGTTCTGTGCTGCAGACCTATGCTTCTTTTTTGCTGTGTGTGAATGCTTCCCTAATTTTGAATGCTAGGATCTGGGCATTTTTTGCAAAGTGTGCTTATGTGTGACAGATGTCCAGCATGCTGCACTTCTGTCATTTGTGTCTTCAGTATATGCCTCTCTTCTAGCAAGTTCTGTAGAACACTCGTGGTGGTGTTGAACTGAAATAGTGTTAATCCAGAGAAATCCTTGTCATTTTTCCCTGACTGGAATTTCCAGTCCTTTTTAGTGTGGGTTTCCTGGAATCTACAATTTGGATCTTATAAATGGATTTCTTAGGGATGGCTCTGATTTTAGACTATTTGTCAACACACTTGGTTTCAAAATATAGAATGCAAGTATAACTTGGTGCTATTCTTCCCAAATCTACAGGAACAAGTGGAATATGTTTTTCTCATCATCTTCACAGTGGAAACTTTCCTCAAGATCCTTGCCTATGGTCTGGTCATGCATCCTAGCGCTTATATTCGCAATGGCTGGAATCTTCTTGATTTTGTCATTGTTGTAGTGGGGTAAGTTTTTAAAAACAATATTTATTTTAGCTCAACATATGAGTTTAACCACAGTGGCCTGATTCTTCAATATAATTTCCAAGTGAATCATCTGTTAATAAAAAAGAAAGAAAAATTTAGGGATACATTGAAGAAACCTAGCTTTAGCTTAAAAGTGGAAAGAAATACAGTAGGCAATGCAAGTCCTGAGCGACTTCTTGTGACTTAAAGAGTTGCAGAGGAAAATTTGTTTGTTATCAGAATATTATAATGGGAAAAATGCAACTATCATAATTTTTCCTCCTAATACATTTTCAGAGTAAGACATTCCATTATTTCATAAGAGGCAGTAGAGCTGTCTGAATTTTTCTTCTGATGAGGGCAGAAACAGAGTGGCTTTAATTTAAATAATATAATGGCTTTAATTTAAAAAGAAGATGTCTCCATCACCTTGTATTGTAATACTGAAATTAGGTTTATGCATGAGCATAAACCCTAACACTACATATACACCATATTCCTTGCTTCTTGAAACTGAGATGACACGTGTATATTTTGTATACATCTTGTTTAACAGACTCTGAAGCAGATTGTCTGTTGGCCTGTATTAAAACATGGGCATAGACCAGGAGAAGCAAATAGTTGGGAACTATGAATACCAAACTAATATAAAAAGGGGAATTTAGGCTTGTCATTTTGGTATTAGGTTTATAGAACATTTTAAAGGGTGGGAGAAAGTAGAACTGGAAAAATTTACAGTATAGCTTCACTCTGAAATTCTTCACTGGAAGCAGGGTCCCACATCAAACTGTAGATCACGACGTGACCAGCTGTAAACTGGGGGCAAATACCAGTCCAGTATCTGATTTTTTTCCCCATATAAATAATGCTGCACTTCAATGGTTAGATGGCCCTAGACATTGGCATCTGAATATAGATCTTTTAAACAATCATACCTATTGTGTTTTTTATAATCTAGGCAAAATGTTTATATTGCAAGTCCATGTATGATATGCTATACGCTAAATAAATTAACACAGCTTGTCAAACATTTCTAACACTCAGTTGTTTAGATGATAGTAGAATCATTTAAAAATGATTTGATTCTGACAGAAATACAACAACATCTACTCTTAACCTAATTTTCCCCTACTTGAAATTTCTCCAAAATGTGGCCTTAGCTCCCAAAATTCTTTAGTGAGCAAAGCCATTGGTAGGAATTCTGGAATTTAAAGTTAACAGATCTTGAGTTACCTAGGTGGAAGTTTGTATAAGGTATCCTAGTGATTTCAAAATGCTGGTGAAAGGAAACTTGGTCCATCGTCCTGAAATCAATCTTCCCTGCCTTGTCTTGTCCTTTGTTTTCCCTATAGTCTCTTCAGTGTCATTCTGGAACAAGTCTCCCACAGGCCTGGGGAGGCCCATCACATGAGTGGGAAGCCAGGCGGCTTTGATGTCAAAGCCCTGCGAGCTTTTCGTGTCCTGCGACCTCTGCGTCTAGTCTCTGGCGTCCCTAGTAAGCATCTCCTGTACTCATGCTTCTCAGATATAGGCCTATGAGGGAAAGGCTGAATAGAAAAAAAAATGTCTCTTAGTATGCACTTATATGTTGTGATGCCAAACACTACTGACATGCTGACTGTCTCTTATATGACTGCACATTATGAACGTAATTATGTATGATTGTTTCATTGCTGCTGGTTGCACAATGGCCATACTTTACTTTTTGTTACAGGTATATCTTATTAAGCACAGAGGCTGTTACCACTGTTATCCCAAAGATGCTTTTTCAAGAGGCAACTGGACTTTGTCATGTTTTCCACTCATTTGTCATTGTTCTAGTATACAATTTAAGATCACGTTCCAGCTCCTATTAATTCCTCTATACTGCATCAGAGATACTGAATCACATAAAACTAGACACATATAGGACAATGTGAAGGTTTAAATTCTGGTGCATTGCACAGCCTGAAGTGCTCTCCACTTAATCATTGCTGTTCTTGATGCAAGCTGTGTACTTCCTGTTCAGGGCCGCATGGCACTATTACTTTGCCATTCTGACTCCACACTGTATCCTATTGTTAGTGATGCATAGCACACTGTTGTGTTTGCCATTCTCTGCATCACTACATGATAAATTCGAATGAACTACCTTGATGAGGATACATATGAAGTTTAATTAGGTGATCTAGAAATAATTGACTTGCATGTTTTCTACAAATCTGTATTGTGCTAGGGCAGTATTTCCCAACCATGGCAACTTTATCATGGGTGGATTTTAACGGGGGAATTCTGGGAGTTGAGGTCCACCCATTTAAAGTTGCCAAAGTTAGTAAACACTGCACTAGGGGAAAAGAGAAATTCCTCTATTCAGCACTATATTCCTGAGATGGGCCAGTTGAAATTGTACCCTCCATGCTGGAAGATATTCTTGTGTTCTGAAAAGCTGATACTGTATCCTAAACATTTCTGTCTCATAGGTCTGCATATTGTCTTGAACTCTATCATGAAAGCTATGGTGCCCCTTCTGCACATAGCACTACTTGTTCTTTTTGTCATCATCATCTATGCCATCATTGGCTTGGAGCTCTTCATTGGTCGCATGCATAAGACCTGCTTCATCATTGATTCAGGTATAATTCACCAAGTATAGCACAAGTCTGTCAGATCTATATTTTAAAACTCCAGATTATATAAAAGGACAGCAAAGATGTGGTTTTCAGAATACCCTTGATTGCATCCAGTGGTAATCTGTATTTTTACTGCCCAGTAGCCCCAGGCAAGACAATTCCGCTTCCAAAAATAACACAGTTGAAAGTTAGTTCTGTTCAAATATGAAATAACTGGAGGAAACAGTTCTGCTTCATCCTTGTAGAATAGGGTACAGTATTTGGCTAAATTTTCTGAAATATAAGTTTTGATTGGAAAGTAATCATTTTGAAGATTATGAAAGACTTGTAACGCATCTTTTCCTTAAACACTTGTTTAAATAATTTTCCACTTTGATGAAAGGTCTTTTCAAGATGAGTCATATGTCCTAATCACGTGTCTAGATTTAAAAAGTGGTATGCTAATATGTTTTTATGTTGGGTTTAACGAAATTACAGAAATTGTAAGTCAATTTTATTTATGTGCCTACTTTGGGTAGTCTAGGGTTAAAGGTGTGGTGGGGAGATTTATAAGAGATTTTAGCATACTTTGGAAGTTTATTCAGCTCAGCAATAAATCTGTTAGATGATCCTATTTCTCTCATAACTGTGATTCATCTTCTTGTTGCAGATCTGGAGGCTGAGGAAGACCCGTCACCTTGTGCTTTTTCTGGACATGGTCGGGAATGCACAGTAAACAATAGCGAATGTCGTGGCAAGTGGGATGGACCCAATGGTGGAATCACCAATTTTGACAATTTTTTTTTTGCCATGCTTACTGTCTTCCAATGTATTACCATGGAAGGTTGGACTGATGTTCTCTACTGGGTAAGTTATGTCCTTCTAGCCAAAGAAACAGGAAGCTCCTCTATACATACTTCCTTGTAGTAACTCATACAATTCAGCCTCTCTTGATGTATGATTCCTTAAGTATTTTTTTGTTTGATTATTCCAGATGCAAGATGCAGTGGGTCATGAACTACCGTGGGTTTATTTTGTCAGCCTTGTCATCTTTGGCTCTTTCTTTGTGCTTAATTTGGTTTTGGGTGTGTTAAGTGGGTAAGTCAGATTTGGAACATTGGACATGTGACCAGAATGTATTCATCTTCCTTGATAGAGAAAAAAAGCATGTAAATTAAAGTTTTCACATCTGCTTAAATTACGCAAACATGCCCGGTTTGCCTAATTTATCCTACTTTGTTAAATATGAATCAAGGGCAAAGAACTGCAGTAAGCAATGTTTGGAACTCTTGTCTTTTGAAATCTTTTTCAGATTTCAGTAAATATGGCTTACACATTTTAGAATAAAAAGAAAAAACAGTAGAAAAAATAAGTAAAAGGTAATGTCCATGTTCTAATCATCTAATTAAATATGAGACACATGAAGGAAGAGGTCAGAAAAAATAATTGGACTACAAGTAGGACATTTGAATTATAAAACAGGTTCAGGAAACAAGACCCAAAGTTAATACTCTGCACATAATAGCTAGCTGCATCAAAGGCAAGGAGGGCCTTCATAGAAATTTTTAGATGTTATCCAAACTGTCAACTAATTTGACCTCTTCCATCCAAAGGGAATTCTCTAAGGAACGAGAGAAGGCAAAAGCCCGGGGAGACTTCCAAAAGCTACGAGAGAAACAACAGATGGAAGAAGATTTGAAGGGCTACCTGGATTGGATCATGCAAGCAGAAGACATTGAGCCCGATGAAGAAAAAGATGAGACAAGTGAAAAGCATACTTGTAAGAGCTTTCAGGATCATTCCTTTCAAGCTCCCTCTCTTGTTTGCCGGGGACTGTACTTTGCTGTTCTAGAAATGGTTTAGTTAGCAGCCAGGATGTTACCATCTGTAACAGCTCTGTATGAGGGGATTAGAGAGGAATCAATCCAAGCTACAGCAATGCAAGATTAGCGGAAAAACCAGCTGAACTACCAGCTTCAAAAGGAATTCCGATTGGGATGAGGAGGGTAGGGGACTCCAATGTGAATGTGTTAGGATACATAGCTGAGATTTTCATTTACTTATTTATTTTGAGTGCTTTTGTGCCACTTCAGTTGTGTGAATGTACAGTAAACAGCATACAGCAAGTTCACTGTGAGTGGAGCATGCCAGCTTAGTGACAGGAATAGAGTTAGTGCAGAATAGGGCAGAACAGGCTGATAGCTTGGTGGTTTCCATTTCTTCACGTTACATCTATTGTTTCTTTCTCGCCCTCATGGCCATTTGGTTGCTCTTCCCTTTGGCAGAGCCCAGAACTGGCCAATTAGTGGCAGCTTTAATTTCCTGTAGCTATAATTTGTAGTCGGAGAAAATGGCATTCAATTCCAAGAATCCATCTCCTGGTGCTAATTAATTCACTGAAGCTGTACCAGCTACTTTGGGTTCATTGAACAAGTGTTGAGAGCAATGGAGAGAAATGAAGGTTACCTTCTCTGTTCAGCCCACCGGTTTGCATTTCTCCCAATTTAATTGAAACAAGTTTCAGGGATCTCATTCCAAAAATGAATGCAAATATTTTGCATAGTGGTCCCACAATACAGAGAAATTACTAATGTTCCTCACTCACTTCTTACAGGACATTTAGAAAACATTTTGAGTAAAATGGAAATATTTTTCTTAACAAATAGGCGAATAGTACAGTTGTCTCAATCATAGTTGTTTTCAGTGCTACTTACTGTGACTTTTTAAGAAGAGAGATTAAAAAAAACATTTAAATGACAAAAAGCATAAAAAAACATTTTAAAAATACATAACAAATGCTTAGAAATAGATGAAAAATACAACAAAAATAATATACGGGGTTAGGGTTAGGCAATCCACTCATAAGTAGCAAGTGAGTATTCAGTAGAAAGAGTGATTTCAACTTTTGCAGCAACATCATTCTGTGTAGCCAGGAGCAAATTCATAATTATCTTTTAGGTTGGCACCAACTTTAGCTTTTTAAAATTCTGCTAAAATAATGCCTATGTGTGTTTGTGTGCAGATGAGTTTACAATGAAATAAATTCTGTAGCAAATTTCAAAAGAAGAACAGCACAGGGCTTTTCTTCTTTAATAAAATGTTTTATCATATTTAATCAAAAGTTGATTAAATATGTAATAACATTTTAAAATGGCACATTTAAGCAACATGCACCCCCATTTTATATTATACTAATCAGTATGTATGGAATTTAGAGGAATAGACACAAAAGATATGGAATCATAGAGTTGAAAGGGACCTTAAATGTTATCTAGTCAAAGCTCTGCTTAGTTCAGGATACAAATTCATTCTCTGTTTAAAGACCCCTAGTTATCACTACCCAATGTGAAGTCTTCAAATTCCAAGCTCTTTAGTTCTAATGGCTTGGAAAGAAATGGACAAGGCATTTGTAAGGAGGGTTCACCACATTTCCTTTTTTCTGTCATCTGGCTCTCCTTGTTTATTGTTCTCCATCCATTCTCATCCATTTTGTTCCTAAATAATTCCCTTTCCTAAATAATTCCCTTTCCCTCCCTTCATGTTTTTCCGATCTTTCTCTCATTTGTGGAAGATATTACTGTGGCCGACCTGATGGAAAAGAAGAGGAAGAAGAAATGGTTGAGGCATAGCAGTCATTCCTCCGACAGCCACAGTAATTTTCAATGTTTTCTTACTCCTTTGTGTCCATGCTTAATTTTCTTTAAGGGCTAAACAGAGAAAACAGTAGATACTATGTTTCCACCTCATTCCTCATGTATGCTGATTTCACATGCTGAGGAGTTCTATTTTTATTTCTTTGTTTTTGGTTGATTATTGGATTTTTCTTACTGTATGCCCTTATGGCAATTCCTTATCCAAGTGTTTTTCTCTCTCAGTGAATTTTCCTATCTATTTCCTATCCTGTCTATAGGATACTCTTTGCCAGTTTCCAGGTCTGCTGGCCAAACAGGATCCATGATTAATAGGAGGATGATATCACAGTCCTTGGTTCAATCTGCAGTATCTGCCAGTAACTCTGGCTCATCCAATCTTCATAGCAGTTGTGATCTATTATTTATAGTTTCTGATTACATTTTTTTAATTCAATAAGGTAATAGAGGAACAGATAAAGGGATAAAAAGGCTTTTGACTCTTTAAATAATTAAAACTAGTACGGTATGTATGTACTGTACTTCCATTGCAGTAATAACATTGTAAAAGCTGATGAAACTGAATTATGGCCAATAGCCAAAGAATTGATTATGGGTAATCCTCTACTTATATCCATTCATTTAATGCCCAAAGTTACAATGGCACTGAAAAGTGACTTACAGCCAGTCCTCGCACTTATGACTATCGCAGCATCCCATGGTTACAGGATCAGAATTCGGGCACTTGACAACCGACATGTATTTGTGATGATTGCAATGTTCCCAGGGTCATGGGATCACCATTTGTGATATTCCCAATGAGTCAATGGAGGAAGCTGGATTTGCTTAACAACCCCATGATTCACTTAACAACTATAGTGATTCGTTTTAACAACCATGGCACAAGTTGTAAAATTGGGAACAACTCCCATAGCAATGCTTTTGTTAACTTTGGAAATTCTGATCTCAGTTGTGGTCATATGTCAAGGAATATCTGTATTAAGCATATAGATATTATAGCTGCATTCATTCCTAAATATCTGGAAATACAATGTAATTTGAAAGAGAATTTAAGCTGATTGTTTATGTTGCCTTGAAAATTTGCAATTTTTAAAAAAATCTGAAAAGTCTGTTCATGGGAGACTGTCTCCCTTTCTTCTGCATATCATAAAGCCATCAAACTTGAGGGTCTGAGGAAGAGTCAATCCTATGGTTTCAATGGTGGCAGCTGTCTTTATGAACAGAAATACTGCAGGAAGAACTTGGGATTGTTCCAAAAAAACCACCCCTCATCTGCTTTTCTCTCCTCAGCCAGTCTTCCTGCCAGCGAAAGTACCTTGGTCAACACGAAGAATGTTGAAGATGAAGAGCACCTTCAGAGCCACTGCTATGATGTGTGTTTGTGAGTTTGCCTGGCCACAGAGAGGAGGGCTGGGCACTGCAGGAAAATGCTACTTATTAATGTTCTACAGGCCAAGTTAATTATTCTAGGAAGCTAATGGGGAATCCAAAAGGTTGCCTCCTGTTGCCTCCCACCCCCTCATTTGAGTATCTTCTCTGCTGGGGTAAGAGTTTTTGGGATTGGTTCCTGGCATTTCCTATTGAAAGGATCTCAGAGTGATGGACTGAGAAAGCAAAGTCCCTAATCTGTGTTCAGTCTTCCATTGTTGGACCAAGTCCACCTAAGTCCTTCAAAGATGCTCTAAATTTTAAGATCAAGTGTTTAGGTTCCACTCTAGTCAGAATAAGACAAGCAACCAACATTTAAAACAGGTCTGTTGAAGCTTGGCAACTGAAGACTTGAAGACTTCAACTCCCAGAATTCACCATCTAGCTGGCTGGGGAATTCTAGGTGTTGATGTCCTTAAAGTTGCCAAGCTTGAACACACCTGATTTAGAAGATACCGTAATTCTTTAAGTGACAGATTGTTTGACTTTAAATCTGAGAACTGATCAGATTTTAATTTTAAACTGATTGTAGTTTTTACTATTTTTAATATCCTTGCCCGCCTTGAAGAAATCCTCCAGAGAATGCTATTTTCTCCTAAGCTTGCATCTCATGTCTCTGATTAAATCCTGCCTCAATAAGCACTTCTTATTGCAGACTGAACTCTTCCCTCTATTAACTAATAGACTAGTTAAGCAAATTTGCTGAGCAAATGGGCATGCTGAATATGTGGCCTCCATGCTGAAGCTTACTTGTGAAAAATCTCTGTCCAAAGTTGCTATTTTAGAGGTGTCACTTTGTTTTGTTCTTCCCTATTTTTTAAATAGCATACTGACCCCTGGAAAAGTACCCTGCATATATGATAATGGGAAAAATTTAAGTCTCTACTCATGGCATTAGAATGTCTAAGTCAAACTGCATTTTTCTACATGCAGGCCAAAGGTCAGTAATCTCTTTAAATAGGAAGGGGAGGCAAGGCAGCAACTCATCCTGCTGGACAGATGGCAGCCTATAGAAGACCTTCCACTCATTCTACTGAAAGGAGTAGGCTCAAATGTTCAGCCTTTTGTGGAAGGAGAGGGAAAGGGGAAGGAAATTGAAATGTTTTACCGTACAAAGATCTTAGGCTCCTATTGCCATCCATACTTTGCCATCTAAAATGTGCAGCTGAAAATAACCATTCTGCTAGCAAATTTTAGGGGTCTTAAACAGATGACAGAGGAGCTACATGTGGCCATGGATTGCCACCCCTATGGGATGACAGCCATTTTTTAAAAAAATGGTTCTTGATTCTGTATTTAGAAAAGATGTTCTAGGGTGTATTAATGATTTGTGGAATTTCATTTTGAACCATTTCCATAGCATCCCAGATAGATTTTTAACTTTTCTTTGAGTCTTTCAGCTTTAGCTGAAGAATTCATTTTGAGTTTTTACTAAATTTCTATTTTTCACAGAGGAAAGCTTTCCAAGACCAAATTTGGGTGAGTATAACAACAGCCTGGTTTTCCATTCCTGCCCTGGCCTCTAGGCAGTTCAATAATTTATGTTCTTCCTTTTGTGCCCCAGCCGCCATGTGCAGCGCATCAACCGACTTTTTCGGAAGAAATGTCGTTTGGCTGTCAAATCTGTCTCTTTCTACTGGATGGTCCTACTCCTTGTGTTTCTGAATACCCTCACCATTGCTTCTGAACATTACAAGCAGCCTTATTGGCTCACTCAAATCCAAGGTGGGACTACAAGACATAGTAAATAGAGACAACCTTAAACAAGTGAGACTTGTCTAGAGACATTAGGGCTGCCTTGGATAGCCATACGGGAAATGAACTTTTCAACACAGAGCTGAGAAGCAGGAATTCATTATTTTGAATTCAGTTTAAGACACAGTTGTCTGAAAGGAGGAATACCTGTAGCAGGTATTTTATGTATTTTATACATATTTTATCTCCAGTTACAGATATAAACTGCAGATTTCCATCATCCTCTTTTTTAAAAACAATTTTAGTATTAGTTATAGAGTTTTATTTATTTGTAACATTTATATAACCACCCATCTTGTACTAAACTTTGGGTGGCTCACAACCAAAAGATAAAGCAACATTTATGTAGAATAAAAAATATTCAAAACAAAACAAAACAAAGCCTATAGCTAAACTTTCACAAGCAGCCCACAATAAATTCATCTTCTCAATCTCATCCTGTCCCAGTGCTTGGGGGGAAAAAGCCAAGTCTTAAGCATTTTTTTTGGAAGGTTGAACAGGTGGTGGCCTGCTAGCTTCAGGTGGAAGGATGTTCCATAGGGCTGTGGCTGCCACAGAAAAGGCATGCTTCCTAGGTCCCATAAGATGGCAACATTTAAAGACGGACTAGGAGTGTGCCAATCTAGTAGGGCAGTCAAATGTCTTTAGTGAGAGGTGGTTCCGCAGATAACCTAGTCCTGCACCATACAGGGTTTTAAAGGTAATAACCAGCACTTTGAATTGCATCCTGAAAGAAACTGGGAGCCAATGCAGCTCATGCAGTAGGGGTGAAGCAAGGGTAAATGTAGGGGCATCCATCACTGCTGCATTCTGGACCACTTGCAACTTCTGGATGGTCTACAAGGGCAGACCCATGTACAATACATTGCAGTAATCCAAATGGGAAGTGACCAAGTCATAAGTGACCAGGAGCAAGGTCTCCTGGTCCAGCAAAGGGCTCAATTGGCACACAAGACAAATTGATGAAAAGGCCTCCCTAGCCACAACTGCTACCCTCCAGCAGGTGCCATGAGTCCAGGACAATCTCCAGATTGTGCACAAGTTCAGTCGGGGGAAGTGCCAGCCCTAGAGTTAAAGAAGGACTACCACCCAGGTCTCGAAGACCAAAATCTCAGAGCCTCTCCATCTTTCCAGGATTAATTTGAAGTTTGTTTCTCCATATCCAAACCCTGAATTTACTGCAGGCTCCCAATTTGTCTTGTAACTGAGCAGGTTTACCCCTAAAAATGGCAACCTTTCCTCCACTTCTATTATGTTATATGGCATTATATTGTCCCATTATAAATTGTTCCATGTCTTATGACAGAGGGCAAGGAGACAATTAACAGTGCATAAGACAGAAGTCCTGCTATCATGTCGGGCGTTGTGCTTTTATTTTCCACTCCACTCCCTTTGTATATAACTAGTATGTGAAATGCATTATATCTGAAAAAAGCACTTTTGCTTTTCTTTATGAGCCAAATAACCCACCTATATGCTTATGGGTTGTGCAAAATTGCTTGCCACCTTAAGTGGGGTGAGGTGGGGGCTAAAGAACAAAACTTCCCATGTGAATCATTTTGAAACTCTTATGAGATACAGACTCTAAGCACTATTATCATTTCTCTTCTGTTGTTTAATGAATGTGTACTGGAATCCCCTGAATTTCCTGCAAATACGGTTCTGCTGTTTGCTAGAAACCCAAACTGAAGAAGCTATGTATTAATAGCTAACCCTAACCCATGCCAACCTGTCTGACAAATTGCCAGTTGGCCATTCCTCTGTGTTGATCATTTCTCCCTGTAAGCTTGACAAAAATGCATTAAGGGCAATAGATTTAATTCCAGTCTGCCCCAAATTATAGCACATGTAGACATATGCTATTCTCAGCTGTCAAGATCATGGGGAAGGTTGGGAAAACATCTTCTCTGTGCTTTTTTTCTTTACCCTAGTGAAATATAGACAGTCCCGGTTAACGGTAAGTGGGACTGGAATTTTCATCACTAAGTGATGCAGTTGTAAATACAACATCATGTGACCACATCACTTGGTGACAGTAATCCTGGCAGTCCCCATTAAATGAGAGTCATGGGTCATTAAGCAAAGCCCTCCTTGCAACTTCTTGTTGACTTCCAACGAGCAAAGTCAATGGGGAAGCCAGCAGAAAGTTGCAAGGAGACAATGAGATCCAACTGAGTCCGGTTCTTTACTTGCAAGAATCTTGCCAAACTAAAGGTATGACTTTCTAAGCTACTAAGCGCATCCTGAGAAATTCTAGGATGTGGTTCCCCTGAACTTCTTTCCCCTTCCCCCTTATAGCTTGGGATTGCACAGTCTCTTGATCGAGTCTCCTTTTGGGAGCGTTTTGGCAAAATCCTCTCCCTCTGCACATTTCCTTTTAAGGTTCTAGGCTGGGGTGGCTGCTGCTGGGGATGGGAGGGTGCACAAGCAGGGGCCAAGGCTGGTATGATGCCCCAGCTGCCCCAAGCCCACCACTGTGGCACAATGTCCCAATTGCCCCAAGCCTAGCACCGCAGTGCAAAGAACCAGTCAGAGCCACCCAGTGCTCGGCCAGGGTGGCTGTTGCTGGTTCTTTGCACTGCGGTCTATAGGCTGTGCTGTTTTTTGCCATCTACTTGCTCCTGCTGATAATGAGGCACATCCAGCCTGGCCCTTCACGAGGCAGCTGTTGGCCACATGAGGCCCACTTCTTGTAGTGTTGTGAGGAAACTTCTGCACGTGACCTGGAGAAAAATAGGCCTTCTGCAGCAAAAAGCTGTCTCATGAATGGCCATGTCAGACCTGTTTCGTCAGTAGCAGCAACAAGACAGTGAAGGTCAGCTAGGAGTAGTGGAGTGCAGCAGGCCAAAAGGGCAGAGATTGTGGGGAGGTGACTGTTGAAGCACACCCTGCAGTTGTAAACACAAGTGAGCTGCCAAGGATCCAGATTTTCATCATGTGACTGTTAGGGCACTCCAACAGCTGTAACTTTGAGAATTAAGTGTAAGTATATCTGTTCAGTGCCGTTGTAACTTCAAATAGTTGTTATATGAGGACTACTCGTATTTTTTTATTTTTATGTTATTGTTCTTTAAATGTGCAGAGCTGAGAACAAGCAGTATGATACCTTATCTAGTGTATTGTGAGACTTCATGAAACATTACACAATAGGAACAAAGGTTTGATTAGTCCTGTCCCAGAGAATATTCTGTTGCGTTCCATATAGTGACTCTGTAATTTTATTATTTCTGCAGACTTTGTCAGAGCTTGTCCTTTAAAACTTTTATTTTTGATGCTAGAACTTTAATCAAAATCAGTGCTAGATACAGTATGGTCTTAGCCACATGGCTGAGGAGGGCCCCTTAAAATGGTAAAAGTAATATAACTATTGTACAAGTAGTCCTTGACTTATGACCACAATTGAGCCCAAAATTTATGTTGTTAAGTGATAAATTTCTTAAATGAATTTTGCCCCATTTTATGACTTCTTGTCACATTTGTTAACTGAATCACTGCAGTCATTAAATTAGTAACATAGTTGTTAAGTGAATCTGTTTTCCCCATTGACCTTGCTTGTCAGAAGGTTGTCATAAATGCGAGTCAGTTGTCAAGCATCCAAATATAAATCATGTGACCACGGGGATGCTGCAATGTTCATAAATGTAGAAAATGGTCATAAGTCACTTTTTTCAGTGCCGTTGAAGTTCAGTCACTAAACGAACTGGTGTAAGTCAAGGACTATACAATTCTCATAGCCATAGGTGAGTGTTAGCGTCTTTTGAAACTCAGTCTTAAATAAAATACCTTAATCTCCTTTATTAGAAGCAGAAACTTAAAATTGTTCTGCAACTTTTCCACAGACTGAAATGATCCACAGCACAGTTTGAGAACTTCTGCCCCATACTTTTTGTTCTTGCAGCTTATGCTAACAAAGTATTGTTGTCACTGTTCACCCTGGAGATGCTGCTGAAGATGTACAGCCTAGGCCTCCAAGCCTATTTTGTCAGCTTCTTCAACCGTTTTGACTGTTTTGTGGTATGCGGTGGGATTTTGGAGACTGTCCTGGTAGAATTCGAGATCATGCAAGCCCTTGGAATCTCTGTGCTCCGTTGTGTCCGCCTCCTGCGAATCTTCAAAATAACCAGGTAAGGAAGGTGCCATTAGCCAGGGGTAAGGCATTCACTCAGATTGCTTGGCTTAATAACATTTACTTATGGTGTATATTGAAATTCCCATAGGAGGAGATTATTTGAATACGTATTTGCTATTGCTGCTACTGCTGCTACTATTATTCCTCCAGTTCCTTTATAGTTAAATGCAGCAGATAGATGATATACTAAGTGGGATTGTCTGGCTTTCTAGAGGATATGAAAATTGGAAACATGATGTTTTTAAAGGGACCCTGAACCATCAGTATCAAGTATTTCTGGGTTTACAAAATAGGTTTTTTTATGTCTGTTGGTCTATAGCATGCAAGCTTAAGCACAAAGTATGTTGAATTCAACCTCACTAAGTCTGAGATTTACTTTCAAGAAAACAAGTAGAGATTTTAGCCTGAGTCACTTTCTTGTAGAAAAAGATATCAAGATTTTTTTAAAAAGGTAGATAGTTTGAACCCGAAATAGGAAATAATTATGTAGAAAATAACTTGCCATTTTTTATGAAAGACTTAACAAGTGTTCAGTAATGCCCTAAGAAAAAAAATCAAAACAGTTGAAAGACCTGAGTTGCCAATATACAGTGCTTTGACAGCTGCTATACTGTAATTCTAGCTAGCAGAACTACTGTGGAGAAGTAGTGAGAGATGTTGATAATTTAGTAATACATGGATAGCTAAACCTTTTCCTAGCTGCCCGATATCCAGGCAGTTTACAATGCTAGACCTGTTTTGTTTCTGTGAATTCCCTATCACAGTGGTCTTCAAAATCTATTCTATAATTCTGACTTAACTCTTGACTTCTAAAGATGCTCCATGCTACTTAGCTTGCTTACTTTTCCATGGCTTATCTTCTAGGCATTGGGCCTCACTGAGCAACCTTGTGGCTTCTTTGCTGAATTCCATGAAGTCCATTGCCTCCTTACTTCTACTGCTGTTCCTCTTCATTATCATCTTCTCCTTGCTAGGCATGCAACTCTTTGGTGGCAAATTTAACTTTGATGAGACTCAGACCAAACGCAGCACCTTTGACACTTTTCCCCAGGCCTTGCTCACTGTCTTCCAGGTAAAAGGCTGCACATTATGCCAGTGGACCAGAACCTTCAGGAAGATGATTAAGGGCCAGTACCACCATATCTAGGTGGCATTCTAAGATGTTTTCAGTTACAGCTCTCACAGTCTCTTGCTATTGGCCATGCTACCTGGTGCTTTTGGGGGTTGACATTCCCTAGTTTGGCTTAGAGCCTGAATAATAAATTATTGTTCCTTAGACCCAAGTACTTCCTGGAGTTAATGAAAACACTTTCTTTGGTCCTGATTCTTAATGAAAAAATATATGTGATTCATATAATTAGTTATTTTGTGAATGACTTCCAAGAAATAAATGCCAGGCACACCGCTGTTAGAAATAATTGTCTCTAAATTTTAGGCTGAGAAAATATTATTCTTAAAGCTGTTCAAGAATTAGCGCTATCTCAAGGTTTGGGAAATGGCAATGGCTTTCAGGAAAATGGTTCCCTAGACTTATGAGTCATTTTAGGAGCAGCTTCAAATTTCTGTAATGGTTGAAGCCTAGCTCTTGAAAAAGGCTTAAGAGAATAGTCAAGGAAACAACATTGCATAGGGTACTGAAATATTGTAATCGACCTCAGGTATGAAAGTAAATACTCAGCATTGCATGTTAGAATTTTAATAGGTGTACATTTTGTATGGAGGGGTATACTTGCTTACATCTAGGTAAATCCATGAAGTTCTCTTTAAAACTAATATAATCCAATTGGCTTTTCCTTGAGAAAGAACTGAACTGAAATTAAATCCTGTCAGGAGAAAAAAAAACCACTTGGAACATAAACATTTAAGAGCAAAATGTGTGGGGGCAGCTCTATTAACTCTGCTTACATAAAGTTCTGTTTCTTCTATATACTCACCCAAGCTGGCCCTGCCTTTGTCATCTCTGCTTTGAACTTGAAATGCGTAAACCTAAAGAAATTAGAGTTCTTGTTTCCTCTCATGCTTGGCAACATTAAATATAAAAAACACCATTTTGCTGCCAGAAGTAATTATTTGTCTTGACTTCTTAATGGGTTTTAATATTATGAAGAAAGCAAAGCTGGTTGTACTTAAGAGAATATTGTTTTACTGGGTCTGAGGGTATAATAAAGGTTTGTGTTATATACCCATCATTCAAGTGATAACGTGTGGAAGAGCTAACAGACAGTTGCTAATATAATCCAAGTGAGCCAGGAGAGTATGTGACTGAAACAGCTTGGAATTACCTCCTGCCATTCACAATCATCTTTAAATTGTGAATTTATACCAAAAAGAACCAGGATTTCAAAATCCCTCCTCACTGGATTGAGACTGGTATTTGTTCACTACACGATTGTGAGAAATTCTTCTTGGGGAGGGGTTATAGAATTGTCTAATCTGCCGTTGCTATTTTCCCTGTCCAACTGTGAAATATAGATACTGACAGGGGAAGATTGGAACGCAGTGATGTATGATGGGATCATGGCCTACGGCGGCCCCTATTTTCCCGGCATGCTGGTCTGCATCTATTTCGTCATTCTCTTTATTTGCGGCAACTGTATCCTTTGACCCAGCTGTTGGCAGTGATATTATTTGCATGTTAAGGCCAGGAGAATTATGAGAGGTTGCTCTAGTGCTAATTAATGTATAAATTAGCTGCTATGTCAGTCTCACCTACCCTTAATTCTCTTTGGGAAGCAGATCAAAATGTTGATCACATACCTTTTAAGAGATTATATTTAGTTCCACTATAACAAAGGATGGCTACGTAAAGTCCTAGGCTCAACTTTTATGGGCCTTGTGGCTTAAATGCTCAAGTCTTTTGTTAACAATCAATTTAGTTCTTTGAAGGAGCAATCCATCTTTAATTTGGAAGTCCCTACTTGAGAAAGAAAGAGAAGACAAAACTGTTTTTCAAGTGTCTTCAAATTGAATTAGGACTCTTTCCTCTTATATCAGATTGTTTTCTCTAAATTTCTCACCTCAGATATCTTACTCAATGTCTTCTTGGCTATTGCAGTGGACAATCTTGATGATGGAGACGATATTAATTCCTCCAAAGAAGAGAAGTGAGCATAGCCTAAGTGAAGGCAGGATGGGAAAGAAATTCAACTAGATAATAGCTGTTTGATTTGTAACTTTGTAAAATTGTTTGTTTTACTGCTATAAACCAGCGGTCCCCAACCTTTGTGGCTTGGCAGCCTGGCTGGGGAAGGTGAGGAGAGAGGGGAACTGGGCTGCATGAGTGGAGGGCCAGCATGCACACATGTGTACAACTCGACTTGCATGAGCAGTGGGCCGGTGCGCACACGTGCATGTGCGGCAGCCCACCGCTTGTGCAAGTTGAGCTGCACACATGTACATTGGCCCGCCACTTGTGTAGCCTGGTTCCAGATAGGCTGTGGCCCAGTAGTGGCTGTGGCCCAGGGTTTGGGAACCCCTGCTATAAACCATCATGTAAGGGCATTTATACTGCAGTAGGATTGTTAAAATTAAAGGTTTGGAATGTACAGTACTCCAATTTAAGAAGGCAATAAATACAAGAAGTGTTTCATTAAATGGGGATTGAATATAGATGACTACTGAGAAACTCAGGTGGCAAATGCAAGATAAAGTCTAATGACTTCCTTTCCTTTTTGTCCTCTAACGTTCTTCCCACCACTGCCTTTCTTGTTGTAATGCAGACAGGCACCAGCAGAGGGAGAACAGAACAAAGAGGAAGAGGAGAAAACTCTGAAGGTGAGGTCCAAACACACTGAATGCATAAGCTTATGTTCTGATCCAAGTTCCCTGGATACAGTAGCTATAGATATCAATAAGGGAAGCATTTCACATTTTAATGTTTCCTTCCCAATGTGGTTCCCTCCAGAAGTGTTGGACTCCATGCAGCCTAGAAATTATAAGACAGGTGTTAACGCATTTTATGTTAGGCAAGGGTGTCAACTGCATCTAGTTGGAGACAGCAGCATTGCAACAGATACCTTCTCAGAGTTTGTTAGTTTCCAAGTGGAGGGAATTCCATGATTATATACTCCTACTTCCAACAAATAGCAGATAATGATTTTTTATAGTGCAAACACAAGAAAAATTCATCCCCGCCTTTTTCCTGTCCAACTCATTTTTTAATCCAAACAAAACAATGTCTGTCTTGTCTGTCTGTCTATCATTGTCACATAAGTAAAAGATACACTTGAAATTATATAGAGTGAAATCAAGAATAAAATGAAATGAAAGATAAAAGAAGAAAAAAAATATATAAAGCATCAACTTCCCTTTTTAATAAAACAATTTGAAAATTACATGTACAGATAAAGCTAATATAAACCATATTATATAAGCACATCTTTAAAACCTCACTCCCTTCTAGTTAGCAAAAATCTATTAAGGGTTGCCAGAAATAACAAACCTGTCTATTATAAACTTGATCTAATAAACCCAATTGAATTCCTTTCTTTTACATCTCCTTTATATTATTAAATAAATCCTGCAAATGTCATCTTTCAAATCTAGTCAGCAAAAATCTAATAAAAATTACCAGAGATAGCAACACACTGTAACTATTATAACTGAAACTATTATAACTTTAATCAGATAAATTAAAATTACAGCAAATGAAGTCTTTCACATAAAACTTGAATCTATAAACAAAGCCTTAGAACCTTATCCTTTAAACTTAGTCAAAGAAAATCCATTAAAAGTTTTCAGAAGTAGCAACCTATATATTTTAAACTTAGTCAAATAAACCAACTTTATATTCCTTCCCCTTATTCCCTATAATCTTAATCTTTACCCCCTTCATATTTGGTCCAAACATTTGGCTTCTTTTCATTTTCTCTTTCTTTCTTCTAACAAAATTACTGACAAACTTAACAAATCCCTTTTCTAAATTCAATATAAAAAAATTATTCAAAACATTCTTCTGGTCTTTAAAAAGTCTTTTGTAAATCCAATATAGAAGAGGTTATCTAGGTCATTATTCGGGTCTATTATTAGTACACCCAAAGACTGGCAAGACTGAAATTATTCCCCTTGTTCCCCTTCCATAGTATGATCTAGTCTATCAATAATACCAAAGTACTTTAAAACTAATTTTTGAGTCCATTGTTCACAACCATATCTCAATGTGCCTGTGCTTTATTTCCTTCTGGTGCCTCTAGGTGTCCAATCTTCAGAGTCTCATCATATTTACTGAATGCAAAGACATGAATAGTTTATCATGAGAAGGATTCTTATAATTAATTTCCGCATTTTATTAAATCTGTCTGAATCCTTAATGTGCTTGTAACTTTTCTAAATCAACACTCTCATTCTAATCACCTTTTGATGTTAAATCAGTAAAAGAAAAAAGTAAATATGTACTTAAAACTTCTTCAGTAATGGACTGAAGGAAAGTCACCCAGTGAAGTCCATAAAAGCTTGCCATTCCAGGGGTTTTCAATATTAAAAAGCAATAAAAGGTTAATTCCAAAGTGAAAAATGTGGATCAGCTAAACTTGAGTCCTTAATTATGATTATGAGCTTAGATGTGATCCCTTGACTCCCAACAGCTCAACTGTACTTTACTCACAAGGAGCAGTTGTCCAAATTGTATGCAGGCTACCTCACAATCTCTCCTTTCTCCAAAGACATTTCTGCATTGTTAGTCTATGTGTGGTGATTCCATCTTCAACTTATGAGTAGCTTGGACAATTTCTGTGTGCCTTCCACAATCTAAAATCAGCCTTATTTTTGGCAAAATTTCCACCTTTAACCAAATTTAACCCAACCATTTTTATTGCACGATAGGGCATACTTCAGTCTTCTTTGATATTATGCTATCCAGATAAGAGTAAGTTAGAAAACAACTAACTTTCAAATAAAAACTTGTAGTGGTGAACTAAGGCCTTGCCTTTAGCTCATTGCATTTATTGCCTCAGTCTCTTTTTTTCAGCCTCCCTTCACCCTAATGTCTCATTTCACCTACAGTTTATATCCCCATCTCCTGCTTTAGATGCAAGCACAGCATATATGTGAATAAGAAACATGTAGTATATCTGGCAGCAAGGGGAAGACTTTGTAGGAGAAAAGTATGCTCATTTTTCATTCTTTGTTGTGTCCTTCCATGTTTGTATACACCTTTCTCTGCCCAGGTTGTTCTTATGCCCTTCCTTGAACACTATAGGAAATAATTGGGAAACTTTGGGGATGAGTCCCTCTTTCATTAAAATACCTCTCCACATTGGACCTCCCTGATTTCTTTCTTTATAGGTAGAAGGTGGTGAGGAAGAGGAGGAGGAGGCTGTAGAAGAAGGCAATGAAGGAGCAGGTAAGAAAGGGATTCTAGTACTGTGAGAGTCATAAAGACTGTGGCTCCTATACACGGGTGGGGATTTTTGTGGGTGAGCATTGCATTCTCTTATTGATAGTCTATTGGAAGCCATGTGGTAGGCAGGTTGAAGAAAGAAGTGGAAAGGGTCACGACTGAAGGCCCTGGGGATATTCACTCTCATTCTCTCCTCTTTCTTTCTAAAATCTTATTTTCTCTCTTCCAAACAAAATAATTCAAGGGAAGAACAGATAGCTCTTAACAGAGGCCTAAACTGACAGTTTGCAATGGGATTTTGCAGTTAGACTTCAGCCAAATTGCTTCCATGTGACCCTGGGACTGTAGTTTTCTACTAAGCTGAAACAAAGAGCTATTTATGTTTTCCACAGAGGAAACTTGAAAAAAAACCTTTAGCTAGGATTGAAACTGAGTATAAAATTTACAACTGGCCAGATTAGTAATTCTGCTTCTTCTCCTGTATGCTCTTTTCCACGTAAAACAACTTTCAAACAGACAGTGACACCCACTGTTTTTCAGTTTCTCTGGGCTATTTAACAGCCACTAACGGCAAGGAAAAAAGGAAGAGAAATAATGTAAGTTGATTATGGATTGAAATTCACAGACCTCCCTTTTTGCTGTTACTTGGCAAGTTTTTATATATACCAATAGCATCCTAGTATAATAAGAATTTGGAGAGACATGTAAGTTAGGAGACACAGGCAGATACCCATAATTGCTCCAACCTTGAACCGTGTAATTGTTTCAGATGACACAATTATAACACATTTTCATTCTTTACAAAACTTCACAGATGAAGAATGCTTCCTGTAGCACTTCTTTTCTTCCACTAAGGGTCACTGCCTGACAGGCTGATTCCACTTGTCTGTGCCCTTTTTCCTGCATTTACACTAAGCAAGAATAAAGATGTATCTTTCTTTTCTCTAAATGTGCAAATTTGCTACTAGAAATCTGGCAGAAGGATCTCAAAACATGAAGTGTAGATACTCAGGGTGTGTATATACCCATTAACTATGTTTTGGAAAGTCTCTTTAGAGGCAAAGTTAAAGTAGTCTTTTATTTAGGAGAAGTAAAAGCTGGAAGAGAAAACCTGGCTCTAGTAAATATGAATAGTTGATGTTTTTGTTGCCGATAACTTTTATTGTTTCTTTGGCCATTGACCATTCCAG
The DNA here is from genome assembly GCA_032468155.1 of Oxyrhabdium leporinum. Taxonomy (NCBI): domain Eukaryota; kingdom Metazoa; phylum Chordata; class Lepidosauria; order Squamata; family Cyclocoridae; genus Oxyrhabdium; species Oxyrhabdium leporinum. The sequence continues at coordinate 749,641 of JANHFL010003659.1, read as the reverse complement.
GAGAAAATAATGCTTTTTAAGCAGTTGGATACAGGACTTGGATGCCTGACTAGGAACATGGAGAAATTATATCAAACTAGCTTTCTATCCATTCTTGATTGGGAACAAACTTTTCATATCCACATAGTTTTGCTACAACTCTCCACCATCCTCTGTTGATAAATCTCTCCTGGTTTTACTTGTTGAGGCTCCATTAGTTTCATCTGCTCTGCTGATTTCAGGAAGGAGATTGATTACATGGCAGGAGAATAAAAAGATGCCACAGTTAAGGTTGCAGGACCTTGGACAGCTCACATAGATAACTTATGCTGTGGCTTGATACTATACCTCCTCTGTACTTTATGAAAAGTATAACGATACAACTCTGTTCTGGAATCTCATCTTTATTGCCTCTTACATAGTTCATTCTAAGTCCAATGCCTGCCTTGGAAAATGGGCTTTCTGGAAGGGCCAGCAACTATACAAAATATATAGATAAATAAGCTAAGATTCCTGTCTAGAGACTGCCATCTGCTTAACTCAAGGCTGCAGCTATTTTGGGAGAGAGTCTCAAGCTGGTTTTAACTTGAATATTAGTAAGTCATGATATATCCAAAGATTTCTTTTCATTTCAAGGACTCTGCCCTTTCTTGCTCCCTGCTATGACTGGGACTGCTTTTCTAGAATTTTAACATGAGTCTCTCCTTTCCAATCTCATATTTTGCATTAATTCTTTGCATAACTCCTTGGATCTCTTCCTTGTTCAGATGTTTAGCCTGACTGAACCATTCCCACCCATCCCCACCTAACTATTTCCACCCTTTTAATTACTACTTCCTCAGGTGTTGTACTTTAAACTATAAGCTCTTTGGGGACAGAAATTTATCTCTGCTACTCTAATGCACTGTGCACATGTCTATCATTATCTGATTGGTTATCCAAAACTGAAGTCTCCTTTGCTTTAGGAGAGGAAGAGGTGGCAGATCAGCAGAGCTTGGCAGAGTCCCACCTAGACAAAATGGAAGACACTCCAAAGGAGAAAGTTGTACCAATTCCTGATGGAAGCGCCTTTTTTTGCCTTAGCCAGACAAACCTGTGAGTATACAAAGTGGAAAATAGGGGGAATATCTTTTGGTTCTTTGAGAATGTGAGTTCAGCCTGTAAGAATTGTAGAGCGAGGTCCAAATTTCCCCTCTTCTAGTGTCAGAGCCTGTGGGATTAGGGTTGCAATTTGTCAATTAGAAGATTCAGAAAAGGGAACATAATCTTTGTCTAGTCAAAATCCAACTACTGTATTTGGGGCAGACAAAAGTCAAGTCAACAGCATGTAGATTGGAGGAAGGGCCCGGGTGGCTTTTCTAGTGACCAGTTGGTCAGACTGAGGAACCAGTCTGAAGCACCATTGATACAAAGTCAGCCAGACCCTTACTGCCTTCACGTCTGTCTGGGCTGATGAACTGCAGTCCTCTTCTTTTGTGGTTTCCCAGGTTATCTTACTGCACAGCCCAGTTTCCTTCAATAGTTCCATGTTAGTGCAAGAAAAGGCACCAGTCCTTTGCTTCTGATCTAGGTTCACATTTCCTAGCATTTGATATTTCAGGAGATTGCTATACCACCAATGTATTTTAATGTATATCCCTCCAATGGCTTTGCTATATGTTAGGGCTGCTTCTGTGGTCACAGGGTTTTCTCCAAATTTACCGTGCATATTCTTCCCTTATTTGAATAAATTCCATGTGTGTTCCGTCACACTTTTTTTAGCTCCAGAGCATCACCACCTGATTTTTGGAATTTGGATCTCAGATCAGTTCTGCCTTATGTTGTTAGCTTACTGCCTTCCCTTCTTCCACTAGCCTTCGTGTTGGGTGCCACAAGCTGATCCACCATCACATCTTCACCAATCTCATCCTTGTCTTCATCATTCTTAGCAGCATCTCTTTGGCAGCTGAAGATCCCATCCGAGCACACTCCTTCCGCAACAATGTAAGCTATGACTCATGTTGTCAAAGAATGGAAGAAAGGAGGTGGAGGCAAAAAAAAGCCTCCTTTTCCATCATCCACACACTTGTCTCTCTTGCTCACTCTGCTCTTTGGCTTTTGTATTTCAGCTTTTTTTTCTTTCCTTTTTTTTCTCCCATTACTCAGATTTTGGGCTACTTTGACTATGCCTTCACGTCTATCTTCACTGTTGAGATCTTGCTCAAGGTACTAAAACTAAGTACAGTAAGGGCAAAAGGAGTAAAGAAAGGGGAAAGCCTATCAAGTCAGAAATGAAGCATGCATCCTAGAGGCCACGATATCGCTCATATAGCCTTGTGGATACTAAAACTATAGGGTAGGAAGCAGATGAGTGGGTTAAAGAAAACTACAGAATGAACTGATAGAGACTGTAAAAATATAAATATAATTGGGATAGAGATCCAGAACTGCCAAGAATAAATGTCAAGGCATGAGAACTCTGTTTCTGTATTAAGTATCCAATGCTTATTTCCCTTGCTATTTAGCATGTGTTTATAAATAATTCTGGACTTAGAAGACTACAGCTACCTCAGCATGTTTGCTTTCTTAAATCTGAGTTGCACCACTTGAGAACTTGAGAATACCCTCTTGTTTATAATTGTAATGGATAACTCAGTATTGATGTCGATTTATCACTAGGGTAGAATGTATCTGGTGTGCTATGAGAGGTGGGCAGAAATATCAGAAGAGATTAAATATTTATTTAATGTATGTTTAATGTTGCATTTAGGCAACTATTCCTAGTCTAAAATACTGTCCTAAGCCACTATATTTATCTACACATATTTTTTTTATCTTGCTCTATATTTCGAAAGAGTTAGGGTTCGTACAAGGCACGGAAGTCTATCTGATTCAGGCAGTCCTATTAAGGCATCCCTCTAGTTCTGAGAGTTTATTGCTCATCCTTTGTAAAGCATATCTTTATAAGCCTAATCAGAAGTGATCTGTCTTCTTTAAAACATAATTGCAAATCTGTAACTGTTTTCTTAAAAATATAATTGCAATATCCCTGAGATTGCACCTATTTCTGTGTTCTCTATATATGGGTGTGATGTCGGTCTGTTCCAATACAGGGTTGGCTGGCATATACCATCTGTTAAGGGACAGAGAAACATACCAACCAGTACAGCCTGTAGAACGAACGGAAATGCCTTTATGGACCTTGAGGGAGGGGAGAGTTCTGTACTGCCGGTAGCCTCTTGCGTATAGCTGACTTGATCTATGAAGCAGAGTCACTTACAGCAAAATAACCAGGCATTAGTTTCTAAGTTGCTTCATTCTCACAACACCTATGAGAGGAAGGGAGAGACACACAGCTGCTTTGACATCTCTATCTACAGATGACTTCATATGGTGCCTTCCTACACAAGGGCTCATTCTGTCGGAACTGGTTTAACCTCCTGGATCTGCTTGTTGTCAGTGTCTCACTCATCTCTTTTGGCATCCAGTAAGTTGGAAAGCAGGATATGCAAAGGATAAGTATGCTCCCTGACAAAGAACCAAACGGATTAAGAAGGAGCAACATTAAGCTCTGGGCATCCCATCTGAAAAGTGGGCCCAAATGCTTGGGTATGGGCTATTGGCTCTTACACCTGCCTACCTGTTTCTGCCTCAGCTCCAGTGCCATCTCTGTGGTGAAGATCTTGCGGGTACTGAGGGTACTGCGTCCTCTCCGAGCCATCAACCGAGCCAAAGGGCTGAAGGTGAGGACTTACCGGAAGAGTAGATGCTGGTTCTTGAGCGACGTTCCCAATATGGTGCTTTCTAGAGATGGCCATGCTAAGTTGGAAATGCAGCCCAATGCATCTAGGAGGCAGTGGGCTGGGGAAAGCTGTCCTAAAATGCAGAACTGGATAGACCCATCCATTTCTTTCTTCACATACTGGTGCATGTAAGCTGTGAAGGGGTGGGCCCTCTCTCTGTCCCATTCCTCTCTTGGTTTTTCAGGTGACATAAGGGCTGAAAAGTGTATTTTCAACTCTCTTCCTCTCCCCGTGTGCCTCCTTTCCCAAACAGCACGTGGTACAATGTGTGTTCGTAGCAATCCGCACCATTGGAAATATCATGATTGTCACCACCTTGCTGCAGTTCATGTTTGCTTGCATTGGCGTTCAATTATTCAAGGTAAGATGTGCAGTATTTAGCATTTCAGCAGGTGACTGAGGTGAAGTGAGCATTGAAAATAGATATGTGTTCTTGGAACGATCAAAAATATACTGAGTGATGACTGAACTCATGGAGCATGTGTGGGTGTGCTTCTTTAGATTTTGCCTAAACACTTTTCCAAACACATCACCTTAGCAACAAATCCTATGCCTGATGGTAAAAAAGCAGCTTCTTGATTTATCTGCAGTTGCAGATGTCACCAAGAAAAACCTAAGACTCAAGTGAAATTAAAGGAAACACAATAACAAACACCATAGCTAGTTACACAGGAAACTTAAACAGTTTTTGTAATACATTTATTAGAACTCTATAAGACAGAGGCCATTTAAGAACTTTTAAGTGGTCTTTGCCTCTGGAGGCTGAACAGCCATGTCAGCAATAATTTAATTTGGATTTCTGCAGTAAACAGGAAGATAAATTGAATGACCTCAATAGTCTTTCCACTCCCACATTCTGTAATCCTATATGGAAGTTTGGGATTTGACCTGAGCAGAGATTAGCAACATGCTGAGCTCAGTTGAGGTGCAGAGGGAAGAAGAGTAAGAATTGAAAATAAGAGGAAGGAATCAACTAGATAAACTGAGAAGTATAGAGCTGAATGAAAAATAAAAATGTAGAGTTATTAGTCTTATTGCTTGTCATCGGACTGCTCCTTCTCTTAACTCAGCATTCTTATACTTATGCTCACGCATGTTATTTTCTTGCCCCTACCAGCCACAGCTCAGTGACAATGAGTGGAATATGGATACAATGGGATAATAGCTTTCACAGCACAACTTTGTGGGTCTAAATTTAATGGAGAGAAAGAAGCCCTCCTCACAAGGCCTGCCAATCTTCAGCAGCAGTCCTGTGACAACAAGAACCTTAGGATAAGCCTTTCTCTTCCCTTTTGTAGTAGGACATACCCTTCCAGTGGCCTTTGATAAATCTTTATAAGGCCCCTGAGAGGGTACATCCACTGGTTCAATAAGCTGGTGATATCCAGTTACACATTGCCATGCTGAATTAAATGGGAAATGTTAAGATCCTGACTCAGTGCTGGAGATTTTGATGAAATGAAGCCAGAGAGCTTCAATCAAAACAAAACGAGGCCATCTGGATATGTCTGCTGCAATAGTTGCTGTAGATGGTTAATAAAGGGAGCAGATCCATGAGCTGAGTGTTCTCCTAAACTCATAGCTGCTGCTTGATTGCCAGGTAAGAGCTGTAGCCAGAGGTGCCTTGGTCTAGCTTTACCTGATGAATCATTCATGGTCTTGGAACAGGAGGATCTGGCAACAGAAATTCATGCCTCCTCTCCGTCTATGGATACTATTATAAAGTGCATGACAAGGAGCTATCTTTGAAGATTGCTCAGAAGCAGCTAATTCAGAATGCAGCAGCACCCATGTTGAAGGTTGAAAGCTATTATGGCAAAATTGCATCTGTATGTTGAATGCTGCATGGCCTATCTGGCAGTAGGCTTCTGGGTACAGTGCAAAGCATAACTTCCTTCTCCAGGCAAAAACAACCAATTTAGTATATTTGACCTGGATGGGAATGTTGCAGGTTCCCACATGAAGTAAGATGGGTATGGCCCAGGGATAATGTTTCCTGGTTATGGTAACCAACCTAGGAAAAAGTCTTCCAGTGGAGATTATAGTAGTGATATTCTTAGCGTATTTTTTAAAAGCTGCAAAGTTAGAGGTATTGTATAGTATATATAATATAGTATTATTGCAACTGAAAGTTGCCTTCTACTGGTGTTTTTGCCTGAGGGTTGAAATTATATCCATAACTAATTTGATCCTTATTAAACATGTTTTTATCTCTATTGTTTCATAGTGTTTTTTTACTATTGAAAATTGCTGGGATCTTGGGATTCTAGTGGTATATATGGTAGGTAGATAGTTAGGTAAGTAGATAGGTAGATTGATTGACTGTATAAGTCAGGATATTAAAATAATTTATATTTCATCCTTCTTAAGCAGTCATCTCCCTAAAATTCACAGTATTATTGGGAATATTTACCAAAGACAATATGATAATATAGTCTAAAGAGTTGGTGATATATATAATAATAGTGGCACAATTGGAAATACATAACGGATTCTATGGACTGAATGGGGAGGCACTCGCCTCAATACCTAGTCCATAGATTGAAAGGACCTCACAACTGCTCAAAATGAAGAACTTTAGTCTGAGCTGTTTAAAGGCTGTTCCTATGTGAACTGATATATAAAGCATTTCCTCTGAATTTCAGTAAGCTCCAAGGGACTAGACAGATAGTTTTCCAAGAAAAGCCCCTCTCCTGTGACTGCCTACCTTTTTTATCCTTGTATCTTCAGGGCAAATTCTATAGCTGCACAGATGAGGCCAAGCATACCCCAGTTATGTGCAAGTAAGTATAAAATCTGCTCCAATAAGAGTACATAAGTAGGAGACTGATAAAGAATTCCCTGTAGCATCAGTGTTGTAGCTTTGCACTGAAATAACTGGATAGAAAAAAAATGGATTTGATCCTGGTCCTAGTCCCTGCCATGTTCCCTTGCTTCATTTTAGGTCCTTTGTGTACACTGCTGATTCCAGCTTTCCAACTGCACTAATGTTTACTACTACTACTAGTAGTAGTAGTAGAATGACAAAAACTCCATTCATGCTTATATTAATGATTGGTCCCCAGGTGTAGTTATAGTGAGATCAGAGCTGAAAGCTAAAATTTGGGATTAGCATGATTTACCAGTGATTGCCACATAATCACCAGTTCTTTATAGCTCCATTACATAAATACTTGCTTGTTTGTTTCTTTGTTTGACATATTTAAACTGCTTAAAACAGTTATCAGTAATTTTAAATGTACATATGCAAATTCAATAGATACAAATAATCTACTATCCAATTCATTCAAAATTACCATATTCCTTCTTCTGTCCATTTTCCATTCCTTCCCTTCCTCCCACATCCAGAGGCACATTCATTGTGTACAAGGATGGAGATGTGGCTCACCCAATGGTGCGTGAACGCATGTGGCTCAACAGTGACTTCAACTTTGACAATGTACTGTCAGGCATGATGGCTCTCTTCACTGTCTCCACTTTTGAGGGATGGCCAGCGTGAGTTACTCTGTAGAGGTTGTGCTCAGAGTGTATGCATGTCTATTTGATGTTTGCCATTCCCAGATGTCTTAACTTTTTTCACTTTAAGCAGCTGTTTAGATACTTCTTACTTAGCTCAGAAGTGTAGTAAGAGAATATGTTCCGCTAGCCCCAAAGTGAAGGGTACTTGGTGTTTTTTGATCCTCTTTTCAGGAACAGAGATAGATGTATGACTACAAAAACCACAAAAAAAGAATTCTCTCCTCTCTTTCCTTCTCCCTTTGCCTTTTGAATACTTTCCCACCTTTCTATGGTTATAAAAAAGACTGAGTTTGATTAAAGCAAGGGAGTGGAAGAGCCCCATTGGGTTTCATGGTGGTATTCCAGGCTTCAAAAAGCAATTGCTATAGCACTTAGATTTATATACCGCTTTACAGTGCTTGGCAGCCCCCTCTAAGCGGTTTACAGAGTCAGCATATTGCCCCCAACAATTTGGGTCCTCATTTTATCCACCTCAGAAGGATGGAAGGCTGAGTCAACCTTGAGCTTGGTGAGATTTGAACTGCCAATTGCCAGCAGTCAGCAGAAGTAGCCTGCAGTGCTGCAATCTAACCACTGAGCGACCGTGGCTCTTAGATAGAGATAGCAGATAGAGATAGATAAGTGCTAGAGGATTCAAGTATTTAATTGAATCCTGGCTGATTTTTTTTTATAAATCTAGTCTATTATTTTTATAAATAATTCTTTGCTTTGCTTTTTATAATGTTGCTTATCCCAGGGTGGGTATATATGTAAGTATTTATTTTCCTGACAACCTGAATCCAGAGAAAGTGGGTCATCATGAGAAAACACCAGTAAGAGTAATGTGATATTGCTCACGCTGAAAATTAGGTTGCAGGATGGGACTTCAACAGAACTTGATGAAATTGCATTGGTTCCCTCTGTTTCTTGAGCAGATATGCTGAGTCAGATGCGGGACATGTAATATAGAATATCTGAACAATATCTTACATCCTGAACTTATTTAGAACCTTGAATTCAATCAATCCATCTTTATTTAGTCATAGACCAGCAGATAACCCTGAATTCTGGTTTTAATCTTTTCTGAACAGAGAAAATGCTCAAGTCTTTTGGGACATTGAGTATGTACTCATTGATTGCAGGACTCAGCCATCATGCTTTGTCCAGACTATTCCTCAGATGACAACTAGAAATAATGGTTTCTTCTGGGTTCTAGCAATTTTGACATGACCCCAATTTGGAGTGTTGTTGTATCCACATTAGTTGCTAAGTGCTTCTGCAAAGAATTACAAGCAGGGCAGAATGTTTTCCCCTGACTCCTTAGCGTCCAGTCTTCAGGAGTATTCTTACTGCGGCATTGATTGAAAGTCTTCAAAAAAACCCATTTCTTTTTCTCCATTCCCACTATACACCCTCTTACACTTTCTTTGCCACCATCTAACCTATGCCAGGCTCTTGTACAAAGCTATTGATGCCAATGCAGAAAACCAAGGACCAATATACAATTACCGAGTGGAGATCTCCATCTTCTTCATTGTCTACATAATCATCATTGCCTTCTTCATGATGAATATCTTTGTGGGCTTTGTCATCATCACATTCCGGGCCCAAGGAGAGCAGGAATACAAAAACTGTGAACTGGACAAGAACCAGGTAGCATTCCAATATCCAACTCCTTATATTTGCTTTTGAAATAACATTTCAGATTCCTTTTTTTCCTTCTCCAAATGACAGTAGCTTAGTCTACCTTTCCCCAACTTGATAATCTTCATGTTGTGTTGGGATTGCAAATGTAAGAAAGCCACATTGGCTGAGAATTGCGAATATCACACAGTTTGTCACATTTAGAAAGTCTCGGATTAGGGAAGATTAGTTTACTCCCATAATTACTCATTCACATCAGCGATCGAGGACTTTGCTACTGTACATCCCATTTGCCTACCTTTAATGGGGATCAAATTACTATTTCCCCCTTCAGTTTTGCCCTTTGTACTGAAAAGAATGAAATTGTTCTCTCCCAGTTTTTCCACACTGAATAAAATAATGCTTTTCATTTCTGAAGTATTGTTTACCCCTATTTATTAATTGTTTTTGTTTTGAGAACACTCCTTAATAAATACAATCAATTATTCATCAAGTTTAGAATGCATTCTAATAATATACATCAGTACAAAAGTGTTATCACTGGGAAAAGGAGATGGAGTTTGAAGTCATCTATGTTTTATTATTTGTATTTATTTATTGAGGGAGAATATACATATTGGAATATTGGAAAAAGTGGCAGTCATGTGAGCCATTTTGGGTTCCTTTTATAAAATAAGGCAGAACAAAGGAAAAAACACTATCGTTTAGCTCTTGAGATTTTTGAAAGTAATAGATAATTATTTTTGCAAGAACTTTTTGGTGTGAGGTCTGATCAGAGTTTTTTGTCTATGTTTTTCATCGCTTATAACCAGATCACCTAGTAATAATTCAAATCCAAACAACATCTATCCAGCATTAACACCCCTCATAACATTAACATTAACACTCCACATAACATTAATATTAACAACCCTCATAAGTGGTTGCATAAAATCTACCACTACTTGCTGGCTCCCCATCTTGAGCCACATTGCACCACCAGCTCTACAAAGGCAGGAAGCCTTAGTGAAGGAGTACAACAAAAGTATGAGAAACCCACTTCCTCCTGTGCACGCTGATCTTCCTCATCTATCAATTGGCAGGCTTACATGCAGGAAGCCCTCTCTGACACTTGCTCAACAGCTATCTAACAACTTTGACAACAACACCCAGTGGAAAGCCAAATGGGCTACTGAATGCCCAGATACAGGCAGTTACTTAGATGACCCTACACAAAAGGTGCCAGTTTTTGACCTTCCTTGCCAGCATTGGTCAACTCTGAACAGGATCTGTACCCAACATGGTATCTGCCAGGACTCATTGTTTAAATGGGGTCTTGTTTCTACCCCTCAGTGACAAAATATCCATCACATTGTGTCCGAATGTCCATCAAGAGCTTACACCAGCCCAGTGTCTGATTTTTTCAACATAGACCACCCTGTCCTTGAATGGCTGGGTGGATTGGACATTAACATTTGAACCACTATAAGTCCATGTATTTGCCATACGCTAAATTAAAAAAAATAAATCCCAAAAAGCCAATGGGGTGTACTGGTTATGTTGCTGGACTTTCCTATCCTTTCTTAGGCACAGAAATCAAGAGAGTGATCTTAGGACTTCTCCTTGGCATCTGGGTATGTGACAAGCCACACTGAAGAACAAAAACAAACTCTCTCACCACTTCATACATTAAGAAAGCTTCACTCTAAAACCCAAAGGTGCTTTTTCAAGAGGCAACTGAACTTTCTGGTTTTTCTTTGAAGACATTTCGCTTCTCATCCAAGAAGCTTCTTCAGCTTTGACTGGATGGTGGGGAATATATACTCCTTGCAGACAGCTGGTCATTTGCATTCTTTTAGAGGGTCATTAAGACCACCTGAAGGTTTATCTGTGTTGTCAGGGTCATCTGAATAGTGCAAAGTCACCTGAGTAGTGACCCTGATGATACAGATAAACCTCCACATGGCCTCAGTGACTCTAAAAAATGCAAATGATCAGCTGTCTGCAAGGAGTATAAATCCTTCCATTCCCTACAATCCAGTCAGAGCTGAAGAAGCTTTTTGGAGGAGAAGTGAAACGTTATCAAAGAAAATCAAGAAAGTCCAGTTGCCTCTTGAAAAAGTATAATGCACTGTTTGGATTAACTTGAGGATACAAACAAACAGATAAACACAATGAGAGTTTTGGTACTATGTATGGTAGATACGATTAGATGATAGTTGGTGAAATCTGGTTCTAGGAAGGTGATGTACATGGAGATTTTGTCTAGACAGTTAAGCAGAAGAAGGTGACACTGGAAGCCAAAGCCATTATCTGTACAGTCTCATTATGTCCAGTTGGTTTAACAATTTTTCTGTTTCCCTGCCAACAATGTTTACATTCACTGTCCAGGTGTTTTGCTCTCTGCTTGAGAATAGGTACTTTGTTGATAGACCTTACTTCGTATTACCTAACTGTGTCTGCAATAGCAAGAAAGGTTAAATGGGGCCCAATCAGATGCTTAAACATCAGTAGCAAAAGTGATCTGAGAAAGATCTGAGTGATCTTTCTCCTGCTGACTTACTGCTTGGAGTGGGTTCAAGCAGCTGTAACCTAGATCTTAAAACTGAAGTTTGAAATTCTCTGATATTATGTTGACCTTCAGCCAAAATTTGCCAGTTCAATGGTAGTGGGCTAATTCTTCCTCTGGGCCACCACAGCTACTAGCTAAGAGCTTTAAGACTTACTTTTTAGGCAAGATGATGCTTCCTTCTCCAGACATTCAAAGTTGCCATTCAAATCAGCTAATTGATCAAAGACATGATCAGTTGGCTAAAGTAATCCTAATTTTCACTGCATAATAGTGAACATCACTTTTTCCTTATTATGACTTCCAATGATAGCATTAAGTAGAGGATCGTAATGTCTTTTTATGAGATGATTTTAAATGTGAGCTAGTAAACAAAATGGACTGTTATGCAGCACAGATTTGCATTATTAAATAGTCATAAAGAGTATCCGGCAGCTTTAGTCTCATCAATTAAAATATTATATGCCACATAGCAGCCAAATAGGTACATTTGACAAGCTGATAGATATGGAAAGGAAATGCATTTGCATTTAGTAAATTTCAGTTGAATTTATTTCTTTTTCTTTTCTCATGCAATTAATCCCTACTACTGCAAACATCTATGAGTAAATAACAACCATTTCTGCTTCTATCTGCAAACTACAAGCTCATAATAAGGAGGTAACCTCATATAGGCAATTATTGCTATATATTTGTTTGAATGAGTAACAGGAATGTCATTTAAAAAAAAACCTTTTTAATACTTAAGTTGTTAATTGTGTAAAAAGTGAATTAGCTCTTCTTTGGTTGTGCAAAATTCGTCTAGATTTAACAGCTGAGAATTCCAAGGGTAGAGGGTTAGTCAGCCTTATAGCAGTCTGCCTACATGCAATATAGAACTGAAGATGGATGAATATGCCAACCGGATTTTTACTTTTCCAATATTTATTATTATTATTATTATTTATTAAATTTATATACCGCCCCATTCCAAGGACTCGGGGCGGTTCACATAAAAAATATAAAAATATAAAAATCCTTTAAAATCCCGTTTTTAAAACTAACCCCTA